>OENT01000918.1:0-68109 GCA_900239685.1 Rotaria macrura
TTAGTTTTTTATGCACCATTTTCATCGCAGTAATTTAGGTTTTCTCAAAAAATGAAAGTCGCTAGATGAGTTTCATTGTTTTTCAGTAAAAATCAGCCAGCTACTGGAAATACATGTTTCGTTGAAAACGATTTGCCAAATTTTAATGAAAAATGGTTGTCACGCATGAAATTGATTAAAAATACATCATTTAAATGGTGAATTCGGGTCACCCTATACGGTGTTCTTACACATATCATTTTGGACTAAAATAGAAGGTGTAAGAACATAGAGAATGTCCAGCGCTGATGATTTCACATGAATATATATATTATTTACGGTAACTAGTCTATATGACTCCGTAGAATTAAGGACTCTCGCAGTTCACCGCATAGCCCCACGAAGGGCACTTTGACTGAGCTTTGCGAAAAGCTCAGGTGCTGCTTGCAGTACTTCCTAGTAGCATTTAGTTCATATTAATCATTTCATGGACATGATTTTGGTTAAAACTAAATCGTTTTCATGGCATAATTTACGTGTCGAAATCATGCATGACTTTAAAATAACCGAAAGATTATGTCCGTTTCACGGTGAGAAATGGCATTTTTTCATTTTTGACATCATTTCTTCCAGCAAAAAGTTTCATTAAAATGATGTAATTTACATCATTTTTTGCCATTTTTTTATTCTATGGGTATACCGTATAGCACTATGAACTGATGTACCTCAAGGCAATATAACCATTTACAATGATTATGAAAGAATATCAGAATATTTGAATTCAGTCATTTTGAATTGTATTTTTCTTTGCAGAGATGGGAATTCAGCAATGGATAGTTTCGCTTACCTTTATAAGTATAGTTGTCGGCGCTTGTGAAAGCTTCATTACAATAACCAGAGTATAGTTTTTGAATTTCGCCAATTTCGGTGGTTCCATCCGCTCCAAGAATCTATCAAGATACCATAAAATATACTGCTAGGATGCAACAACATGTTCGAAAAAAATCGAATTATTAATTATCAATCTAGAATTCATCAACCTGTACGTACTTTTGAATAAGTCAAACTCAACGATCAATCTATTCAGTTAAAATTGGTGGTTTATTAAGCTTCAATAGGAATATATATTTGACAGAAAAGTATATTTTTGCATACACATGATTTTTATAGGATCAAAATCACTTATTTTTCTTCAATAATACGAATATATTCATTCTCAAAGATTATCGATTTTTCTTCCTACAACGATTCTCAGTTAATTGGCAATGAAGAGCTGCGTCACATAACCCACGAGTCGGTATATACTTGCTTCATCTTGGTTGCGTCAAAGTCTTTTTTACATAAGAACACTTCAACGAAGAATACTGGTTACATTATAGGCACCTCAAAATACATGTCATGAAAGATCAAATACAGTTTCAAACTTATTTCAAGACTTAAATAAATCGTATGCATTTCAAAAACTTGAAAACTGTTCGTGAATGAGGAGCGTTTTTACTGTTCAGTTCACATAAAACTCAAAAATTTGCAATAGTTAAGAAATCAAAGTACCTACAGTGAATTTATTTTCACAGCAACAGCACCAAGCTCCATCACAGATGCACCCGGGACCAATCATTTTCAAAGTAGCATTTGAGCGGATATCTCGAAGAGTTAATTGCATTCGCCAGCAGCTGCCCCTGAAAATTATCTTGCAGAATTTAGGAGAAACAGTCATGAGTGAAACATGAGTACATTACTCTTCTGTAACAGTTCCGATCACTTGACCTGGCGGTGCTTCAATCGTAATTTCTTGACGACAACTAGCACAATGGGCACACCAGCAACATCCAGCACAGCAAGAGAATTCTCGATGAATAGTCATGATTTCCTTCAAAGATATTGACTGTATGCATTCTAAACCATCGAATCATAACTGACACTCACTTCTTGACTATTATTCAAAATATGCATTGTGAAACGTCGAGAACTAGTGCAACATAATCGTTGACAAAATCCAGAATCTAAAATAAGTTTACATATAATTCTTATTTGTTTGAAAATTTTCTTTAAATTTTTAACCTTCGAATGCATGTAAAATCTGTATATTTGAATCGGTGAAGATATCGAAGCGAGTTTTCATGGCTATACCAAGAACCGCTGAAATATTGATTAATTTAGTAAAAGTTGGCATTATTTCAACATTTACCCTCGGCTATTGATGGCCGTTGCTTGATTGATAAAGAGTTGATATTTCTTAATATGTCAATACCATTCGAGAAACTAGTTGGGTTAAACATTATTTGCTCATGTTGTACTGCATTTAAAATGTCGATAGGAATTTCATACTTGGCTGCATTCATTTTTCGATGTATCAATCACTGTTGAAAATTTCTTGTTCTTGAATCTCTTTTGGTGGCAAATAATGTTAGAAACAAAATCGTGCTATTTATTTTTATTCGTTTCGATTACTGCGTACATACAAAAATGAATCAGTCTTTTCAAAGCAACGATTCATGGATGAAAAAAGAAAAATACGTGTGTTGTGCAGTCAATAAGACTGTTTTTTCGGGTGAGTGTCACAAATGTAAATATTGGTCGATCAGAATCGTCATCTCTCTTTTTGCTTCTTTCTGCTCCTTAGAAATAGAAAAAGTGTACGATTCGTCGTGACACTATTTTGAAAAACAGAAAACGACAGTCTAAATGAAAATATAGAGTTCACGTGTGTCTTAGAAAATTATTCGATTTGTGGAAAAAAGTGATAATGTATAAATCGGTTGCAAGATAATCGAATAGGCATTTTTCTCTAAACGGAAAATGAAACTGCCATATATCATCATAGTTTCATCCGATACCAACCCAAATTGAAACGTCATGATAATAATGTTCACTTTTTCAGTACAAAATATTCAGAGTAATAGCGCAGTGGCTATTATTGATCAATCAAGAAATCTTTCTCAGAAACAAGCCCACCTGTTAGTCCCCTAATTTACTAATGCAGCTCGATAATCTAGTAGCATACGTTTACATTTTCAGGTATCATTAAAAAAAATAATTACAGACATCCAACGCACTTATATACAGATCGTATTAATAAAAATATAAAACAATGTAGGCAACTAAGACATATCACATTAGCAATAGACGAATGAATGATGACAAATTATAAGAAGATCGATTGACATGTTTTAATTTTCACCGTAAAGAATATGATTGTCGCCTTCAACTGAACATAATATCGACGTGATCAAAACGATATCGAATCCCTAAATGATACTTCAAATAAATTCATCTATCAATTTCTTTGCAATTCTATATGAACAGATTGTTGTATGGTAGTTAATTTTCGCATAAAATACTTATTAAAGTGTTTATTAACAAGGTTTTATTCTTGAAGAGTACGTTAATGCCATAGAAAAACAGATCGCTAGGTTTTTATATTATTATATAAGAAAACGAATCATGCTTTTAATGCGGCAACGAAGTTTCTAGTCAATATTTTTGTATTTTTCTTAGTATTTATCATACGAATGTTAGAAAAGCTTTCGATAACTTACAATCCAATAGAGTAAAGAAATCCTAAATATAAAACTTTGTGTCACTGCGTAGGTATGGTTTAACGATCGATGTGCAATTGTGAGCAAGACGAATCAGAAGTTAAGCAGTTAAAATTGTATATTAAACGAAACACTTTTTTCTAGAGATATCTTTATAGATACCTATTATAAATCTCGATAAAGTAAAGCATAGCATTACAAATAGCATTTGGCTACGTCATTCGTTTTTATACTGAAAGTGTTTCTTTAAAAGTCTTATAGTTCATCGCATTGATTGAGGCAATAAAGCAATAAAAACTTTCTTGAGAAGTAAAGAATTCACAAGAAATTCTACAGATGCACGTTTTGTGGAATTTTTTATTAGTATTAGTAGAGAATGGTTGATTCCATATAAATTTGTTCCTCTAATGGGTGACACTGATGTTAATATTTGAGAAGATAGAATTCTTCTAGAAGAAACAAAATTTCAATAATGGATTTATGCTGATGCTACTTATCAACTTATATACAGAATGGGTTCGATACTTAGATCAACTTGTCTTTATCTTTTAGTGATAGTTAATAAATAGGGAGAAATCTAAAATATTCTGTCCATAATTAGATAAATCACCTTATATATTCGATACATTGATTTATAAATAATATGTGAAACTCATATAAAAGTAGACAGTATGAATCGGGAGCCAAGATCAATAGCTATGAAAACAGAGATGCTTAAACCTAAAACTCTAATCAAACTTGTCTGCACCAGAATGAATATAGCAACACTCATACCTTGCAAACACAGTATTGATTTCTCCGTATTAAGTACGTATATTATCGATTGATTTTTCAAAAGTAGGATTGTGTATTCTAATATGACTTTTGAAAATAGTGCATGAAACATTTGACACACCGAATTGATAGTATAAATTTTAATTGACATGTTCTCTATTGGCTAGGCTAAGAAAGCTTTACTAGTTTTGAATTACTCTAATTATGTTATAAGAAGAAAACAAAATTCATTCCATTAAAATATTTACTAACTTTGATTTAAACTAATTACGATCACTGTCGTAAACGTAATCAGCAATTATTCTAATAGAAATCAATATAGGATCGATCTTTTGTCAACAAAGAAACATGTAGAAATTAACTCGACGCCGAAATCGAGCATATGAGAGCTATTTAATCAATAAAGTTAGCGTAACTCTAAGTCGAGTAGAACTTCAACTTATCTGTAGAAACTCAGTGAATTATGTACTTTATTAGCACGCTAAAGTTTCACGATGATAGGATAGGGTAACATTGTCGAATAATATCGAATAGATTAAAGTTCAGACGAAGCTATCTTTAAGTCCATACGATTCCTTTTTCTTAAACAAAAAACTTAGTATATTTTAAGTTAGATTGTGCTTAACATAAATATTTATCTTCTATAAGTTTCAAATGGCGACAAAAAAACGTACATAAACTTCAAAAAATAAATTTCAAAATAACTTTTGATAAATAGAAGATATCGGTTAAATATTGTTTGTAGTCAGTTTTTCTCATATTCCAAGCATCATGATCATAGCTGGACACAATATATATATAATCTTAATTGATTCGACATGTCCGAAATCATGATGAAGTAAGTAGCATTTAGCAGTTGTTCCTCTCATACCATTATATTGGATTTAGACCAAATCGATTTAATATTGATCCAGTTTGATGAAAGTAGTTTTTAAGCTTAACTTCTCATATACCCTCAGTCACTTTGCTTTGAATTGTATGAATGAAGAAATAACAGAAAAAGAGAACACAAAAGGTTATTGAAATACGTTCAGTGTGAAGCCTAATCGTCGTTTTGTTTTTCAACTGAATTATAAGGCAAGATGTTTGGCTCATACGATTAATAGATCATAAATAATAATTTGATTGAGCTGATATTCTGAAATATAAGGACTTAAAGAATCTTAGATAAGAGCTGCGTTGTATGTTACATGCGGCCTATGGCATAAAATATTTAACGAAACGCATTGCAAAACGCGTTTCCGAGATCCGGATATGCTGTTCGCTACGTTCTTTTGAGAGGAAATGCGTTATCCAGCATCTTTACTTAGATAAAAAGCGTTGTGCCCGGTGCACTTTTCGAAACGATGCGAAACATTTTCTTTTGAAATTACGTTTCGAGGCGTTTCCGAAGCAAAACGCTGTTGAACTCATGTTGGTCGACGAGAAACGCATTTTACAGAGTCACAGTTAGGAAAAAGCGTAAAACACAGCTGTTTTAAATGTATTTTTCATTGTTTCAGCTTCTAAAATTGAAAAACGGATATCTTTTGTTTCAGTATCTGCCACTGATCTATCTTCAAAATGCATGTGAATTAAGAAAACTCGGGTATATTCATGATTATGGAAATTATACGAGATGGTTTTATAAAAGGGTTGTAAATCCCGTTGTTTTTGTTCATAAAGATGAGAGTGAAGATCTTCCGTTGGCAGAATCAGAATCGAATTCTCCTAAAACTTAGTCAGATGACGTCGTTTTCTTAATCTAATTCTAAGTTAGACCAGTATTGAATATCAGGGTGTAACCAAACTATATCTCTTGTTAGAAAAATTATTTCACTATATTTTCAATCAAAGAAAACGCATTTCATAGCATTGAATAGAGGACTGTATTAAATATTGGAAAATATTGAAAAAACTCACCAAAGACTGAAGTAAAAATAATTTGTATGACGGCTTAGCATTTTCGGGAGAAAAACGCATGCTGGGGATAAGTACGATTTGTAATAATAATGATTGTGAATCTATATGCCGACTGCCTTATAGTGTCTGCTTATATACTCTTGGAAACATGACTATAATGTGAATTTTGCTCGTATATTATCGATACAGCTAATTATGGGTGGCTCATAAAAGAGATCAGAGTAACAAAAAATATTTCTTTCAATTATGAGTATACTAAGTCTTACGGATAATTGATTTACCTTTACAAAAGATTATTGAATTTCGGGGTGGAAAGTGACTGTTACCGATCCGTTACGTTACTAAGTAAAGATAAAGGGAAAGTTACCAGATACTGAGTAACTGGTGACTTTTCCCGTTACCAGTTACGTTTTCCTAGTAACTTCTTAAAAAATCGAATTACGACTTGCTGTGATCGAATTTTGTCAAAATATCACTTAATCAAGATAGGAGCTACTCGGTAAGTCCAAAATTCAAAAAGGAATTTTTCACATTATTCGACCAGAGGAAGTCCTAATTCGATGTTTTAAGAAGTTACTAGGAAAACGTAACTGGTAACGGGAAAGGTCACCAGTTACCCGGTATCAGGTAACTTTCCTCGCCTAATTGAATTTGGCAAAAACTTTGAATTTTTTCAAAATTTAAAATATGAATTCATTAGAATTTGGTTATACGGAATTTAATTCTTCAAATTTAAAATCAACTTAAATCGCATGAAATTCATTTTTCATTGGGTCTTTTCGCTTAAAAAAATAGGTTCGCAGATTCCAACTTTTGAAAGTTAAATTTAAAATAAAGTAACAGGAAAATGACACTCCTACTTCGATAGAAGCATTTGACTATTTTAGTTTAATCGTTTCTGTACTTATCTTCTACTCTTTCTAGTGTTCTCGTGTTTGAATCCACCCCTTGAATCTATCAAAATTAATGTAAGTTAGCTTTATAGTGATATAATTTAATGCACATGTCTGTTTATATACGTATATAGCATCTATAAGTTGAGTTCTGCGAAGTTCTTTGTGGTTTTAGCTTTTTTGCCTCAAAGTTAAGAAATACCATAGTTTGAGAGAGACTGCTAAATGCTCCTAAAAATGAATCGTTCCGCAAAGCTCGTTTTCACAGACATGAAACGTGTTAAACCGACCAGCGTTAAAGCGTTTTTTCTCAGAAATTTACATCATGCGCGGTTGCCTTATTTCCTCAAGTTTCTAGTCTGAAATAATTCCTATGGATAGTAGTTAATGCATGTTTATTTTTTTATCAAGCTTTCCTATTCAATACTTCATTAGGCAGAGTGTGGTATACACGATCGAACTGCGCTAGCAATTGTGGACTACGGTTTATTTGATGTACGACCGCGTATATTTCCGACTTGTTATTCATTATATGGCCGAATTTATTTCTTGTGAGCCACTTTGCTAGACCGACGGTGCCCACGAAGCCGGTTTCATGTGGTATAAGATAAATTGTAGTATTTGGTACGAGACTATTATGAATAATGAAGTTATGCACACCTTGATCATTACCAGTGAATCGAAGGCACTGTGGTGATCGACTTAGTAACTGTGCAGCCATGACGGATAAATATGTCAGCATTGCTGACCAGGATCCTAGAACAGTTCCAGAGCAACTGATTGATCTCTTACCAATATTTTGCAATGCCCCGTCTCCATAACATACTTTGATCCAATCAGCATTTACATTTTGGTTAGCGATCGGTATGTTACGATCCTCCATGAATGCATACAAGCCATCACCTATCGCATCCATGTATGAAAAGACATTGCTTTGGAATATTGTATCAAATACATCACAAATGAAGACATTGTCAAAAATTTGCTTATCTTTTTGAAGCTCTTGTAGATAACTGGAAAAAATAATCCATCTTTGAGAATAAATTTCAGTCATGCGAAAGTTTGGCTGTTTGTTAGCTTCGAAAAACCGTTGATATGGAATAAATGTCACGGTAAATACATCTCGAAGAAGTCGAAAATCATCGGTGAGCATAGCATGCTTGTGAGCTAACAAGATGATTCTACATCGATTGCAGCTATAACGTGCTGATTGAAGGAAACGATGTAAGGTTGGTAAGGGAGCGTCAATAGCAGCGCCTAAAATGAGGTTATTCTGCAACTCATGCGAATGTTTAGATGTTGAAACGAGCATTAACTGCTTAGGTTTTAAGCGATTCTGCTGAAGAGAGATTTCGTCATCAATATCCAAGTGTCGAAAGAGTATTCGTTGTAGTGTGATGCCCTTCCAATTCATAAATGAACTTAATGATATTCCAAATCCAAATCCAACGATAAGCATTGAAAATCCGACAGATTTTCTCTGCGATTGCAACATAATATTCAGTACCATGTATCTCTAAAGTAGAAAACACGTAAGATTCTGTTCGATTTAGAAACCATAAATAAACATGTCTTCTCAAGTCCAATAAAACATTCGCAATCCGACTGATTAATAGTAATTGTAATGCGCACCAGTAAGTCATTGCACGACAATCACGACCAATAATGCGAAATCGATAATTGTAGATTCCGATGAAAGATAACCACTTTGTAGAGCTAACGTTTTTAGGAAAATAGCCAACTTTCAAGACTAAGCGGATTAATTTTAATTAAGATATGATGATTCGACTAGTAGCATCTGAAAGTCTTTTATACATTTTATCAATTACTTGAAGGTATTTTTATTACATCTCACAAATATCTTATGCTGGCTCTTATTGAGTCGGAGAAAAATGTCCTTATGAAGAGTCCGACTTTTGTATGTAGAAAGTCCGTCTCATTTGCACCCATCATCGAAATTTCCTTTTCAGCTGTGGTATGGTTATAGATACGTCTGAACAGCAGGGTTGCTTGTACTGTTATTTCACTGGGAGAATTAAATCAAATATTATCAACTTGCGTCCAGAAATGGTTCAGTTAGTGCTATTTAGAAACACAATGGGAATATGAAAGCTATGATATATTGGGCAACACGTAAAAGTTAAAAGAAATCATTTCATTTTATCTTCCGGCTGATCATTTTAATCTATGTTTTGATGAACTAATACGCTTATTTTTTATATAGATCCTGAAAAGGGGTAACATAAGTATAAAGGTATGAACAATGAAGACTTAAAAATTCAAAAGATTTCTTCTGTCGTCTATTCAAGGAAAAACATTGAACAGAGAGAAAAATATATGAGATGGTGTCCAAAAGCAGTTGAGGAATTGAATGGATATCGATTAAGATGTTTTGCTATTTCTTGTTATTGCTGGAATGTGAACAATCGAGTTACAAGTTTCTTCATCGATATCACTAGCATAGGGATTTATTTTTGAACAAGGATACTCTGAGATTGGGAGGAAGACTGGCAGTATCCACTGCCCAACTCGAAATTCATCAATAAAGTTATTCATGCCACCTGTTCTGAGCGATGAGAATAATGTTGAACAAGACTAAAATTCAGAGAAAACTGCTTCTGCAGTCTGAATGTTTCTGATTCGTTTAAACGTTTATAAGTGTTATAGACTCGTCTGCGATGTGATAGAAGTGGACATCTCAGTCCATATTCAAATTACGATCACATGTCACTGTCATTCGTGACACCCATTTACGTTCGTTGTAATCATCAATCGTATTTAAAATTTATATTGTCTTTTATGTAGCGATGTTTTCTGCATTATTTAGTTGTTTACGACCACTAATGGCCACGCTTTCTCAATTTCAGTGAAAGAATGTATATCCATGAAATGGTTGTACTCATAGTGTACGATTATTTCTCCCAAAAATATGACTTCTTTCATGACTTTCTGTAAAAAATTCAAAGGTGGTGAATAGATCAAGATACAAACTAAGAATTTAAGACAATCCCTATTTTCCAATCAGTGGTGTATTATTCAGAAAAATAGATGCTCTCATTATTAGAATATGGCTACTCATAATGTTTATAAACAATTCTTTTATCGGAAGATGGATTGTGCTAGTTGGTGAATCTTAATTTTTTCTGTCAAAAGTAGTTGATATTCGAGAAGTAGTATGTTTCATGAAGAAAGGCTGTATAGTTAATTATTTCCGGTTAGTATTCATTATACATAGTAATTTTTAAAAATCTTTAAACGATAAATCAATTAAGATATTTGCGTCATATTTCCTCCTTGATTCTCACGGTATCATAGTCTCAGAATTGGAGTTAGTGTGCTTTATTGTTAGTCTCTAGTTTATATTGATCTAAAACTACCATACATGAAATCTGGAATGCTAATAAACAATTGAATCCTTCTTATTTACATCATTGATAGTCTTGTCAGTCTATTATTGGGGAAATAAATTTAACTTCTAAAAGTACTTCAATGAAGGAGTCAAAGCTCATTGTAGACGCACCAAATATATTATGACTTTGCGTATGAAGGATACAATAGAAAACTGTGCCGCTAATCATCAATTGGTGCTATATGCACTGTTTAGAACCTGAATTTTCATAATTTTTCACTAGTACTCCTTTCTTCGTGAACTTATAGAGGAATTTTTCAGTATTAAAGTTACTGATTGATGCAAACCTCTACAATTTAGATGTTTTCATGTATTCATCATTTCGTATTTGGTGCATACTAACTCATTCCGATTCCTATACGAACACTATAAACCGAGCTAGGGATCTTTAGAAATTCGGTGTAATAACTATCTCCACTAAAAACATAAATAAAAGCCTGACTAGTATTTGTGTTTCAAAAGCAGAGGATATTTGTGTGTCTCTTATCTCTTTTCTTTTTGCAAATGACCACTTTTCTTGAATTCATTTTAGTACAAGAAATATCCCTGAATATAAGATGGTTAGATTATTCATTTCTAAGCTAATTTCTGATAAAAATTGCAGAACATTATGGAGTATTAAGGATATGTGAAAATCTTTCAGCTGTGGATTGAAAAAAACTGTTTGCAAACATTTGAATGTTATTGTCAATGTCATTATATGTCAGAGACAAATTATTCGTTTAGTCTTGAAATTAGGGGATATTCCTAGAAACGTTGAATCTATGAAATGGCATCACTTTTATACTAAAGTAGTGGTTGGTTACGAAAGATAGTCGCGTTCACGATGCATCGAATTTTATACATTATCTCAACGGGAAAAGGATGTTTAATTTTCAAGAATCGTCTTTAGTTTTATTTCGTTACCAATTATATCGTTTTATTCAGCACATGAAACTCGTGAATGGATAATATATACATCGAGTATCAAATCAATAAAGAGTGTCAGAACACAATTAATCAGTTCTTACGCTATTTTTAATCTGAAAGTTCAAGAAAGTACATGCCTAGTAGAAACTAAAACAGAATAAGAGTTTTATCGTTTCTGTTGAAATTTACAGAAGTGACTATTAATCTTGGCATTTATAATTGGAGAATGTTTCATGTTGCACTCGTTTTTTTCTAATTATGTCGAACTCATCGAAAGTCTTCTACCTCCAACACCCCATCAAATAATATTGTTGCTTCCGGATAACGCTTGCAGAGTCAGACTTGAAAATACCAAACATTTGATAGCGTACTCAACGTACCACTAATTTAGTAGTCATCGGGTGAAAAATTTGCGATAATCCAATCACTTTGATTTGAATAACAACCATCCCAAACAAGTTGTTTTTCAACCTACTTCACAATTAAAACCGATTCGAAGGGAAAACTTCGTTCTCCTCGATCATGACTTACATATGATTGGATAATATAATTAGATATCCAATCCAAAAATATATATGCGTGACAAATTTTTCAGCGCTACACCCCTACGTATAAATAGATGTAATAAAAATACCTTCAAGTAATTGATAAAATGTATAAAAGACTTTCAGATGCTACTAGTCGAATCATCATATCTTAATTAAAATTAATCCGCTTAGTCTTGAAAGTTGGCTATTTTCCTAAAAACGTTAGCTCTACAAAGTGGTTATCTTTCATCGGAATCTACAATTATCGATTTCGCATTATTGGTCGTGATTGTCGTGCAATGACTTACTGGTGCGCATTACAATCACTATTAATCCATTATAAGCCTAATCAAAATTATTGAAAGATGTTCTAATCAATTCAGTTTTCATGATAAATACAAGTATGATATTTAGTTTCATATTCGATCATGATTAGCTAAGTCAAAGCCAAATGAAATTTTTTTTAAATATATAAGAAAAACGACTTTACTGAAAATAACGTGTCTAGTGACCACAGTATTTTTAAAAAGAGTATTGGAAATACCATTCGCTTTTCATTTGATTTACATATGAACAGATGTAGTTTTTCACGGGCTATCAGAATTCGTTCTTATTTTTCTGGGACAGATTAATTATGATGTTCTTTTGACCCCAAGACTGAAAAATCCGTTGAAAAACAAATTTAACGGATTTTTGTATTTCGATTTTTATTTCTGCAACAAAACTGTCCATGCATGACTTTACACACAATTTTGTAGAGCTGAGTCTGCGCTATCGGTTGGTATATAGAACATGAAGATTCGATCTCGTTTTCATAAAGAAATGAGATCCACAAAAAATATCAGAAAAAGTGCCTAATTTTGATAGGTTCATCAAGGGTGACCTACTTGTGTACCTTATATCTTCACAACGGATCATTATTGGACCCTAATATTTTGGATTTTCTATATTCATACTATGAACTTTCAAACTAAATATGAAAGATCAAAATCTAAAATTTACCTCCGGCCAGCTTGTTTAGAATTGGGCGATTCTGTCGCGATACCTCTCTTAAGCTTTCCGCTTATCTCCAGATCTCTTCACTATATAGTGAAAATAACTGGAAATTTCGAATGTTTCCTCATAAACTAAAAAGCAATTTTATTTGTTGAGCGTTCGAATGAGTCTTCATATTCGACTCTTGATACTTTTGAATTTCCGCATGGTCATTTTTAAATATTTTTAAGAGATAAACAATTTTTGTTTGAGACTCATCAAAATATTATCTAAAATCTATTCTGAGTGATTCATATTTGAAAGATCATAATTGAACACAACAAGATCTGCATTATGCTACACCTTTATGGGCACTTTTCTATATTGACTTGTGAAGGTATAGCGAATTGAACAACACAAAGTTATTCAAAGAATATGAGATGAATCAGGGACACATAAGCAAAGAACAATTGCATACATTCAATTTTTCTTTCTATAAAATACGTCACTGGAAGTACGTTTATCATCAACTTCGATAACTTAAATTTAGTTCAGGCAGCTGATGACTACAAGTATATTTCATAATTAAAACAACGGTGTAAATTTGTGACTCAAGAACGACTCCGGCTTAGAATTTTCTCAGTTATTAATATAGAGCCTTAAACCTAACGAATTCTGCTATGTTCCCGTCTAATCAATAATTATTTAAGCATTTATATGCAAAAATGAGTTTGTACATGCATATATTTATATGCGTGCACATTTCTCTGCTTCTACGCTACTTACTGATGAAAGTTTACTTTTCATATGAACTATGATGAAATCTGAACGACAAACTTTGATAAATGTTGATATACATGTTGATGCACATATAATGGTTATGTTAACGCTTCGAATGTTACAATATGCAGTGTTTCATTTTACGGTTCAATAGGAAGATATGAAAGTAATGCACATGTGACGAATATCAATGCATGATTGCTTTCAGTTCAATTTTGCATACATGTGCCCTCTCTTCAGTGCTCATTTATTTATCAACTTATTCAGGTATTGTTTAACGTAGTATGATGCACATTTCTTTTTACACGGAAGTGAATCGAGACGAATAACAAAAAAACAATAGCATGTATTTAGTGAATATCTCACTCGAATAAGTTGATAAGGAACTGTGAGATCTTCAAAAGAATTTTTCCACTGTCGTTGCTCACTGTATCAGTATTCGCGTTCGCACATTATAAGTTTATTATCAAAGTTCTATGAAAATTTTAGATTGAAAGTGTTATCGTTTTCAATTTTGAAAAATACATCAAAGCAAGTGTATCAGTACAAGACGTTCAATCATAAGTCACGATTATGTTGTAATCAATGAAACGAAGCACAAAATGAGAAACTTTCAATTTCAATTTATAAACAAGTTCATATTGAGATAGAGTAAATTTTTCAATCTCAAATAACAACATATTAGATTCACATGAATAACCATATGTATGTTACACACTTTGACCTAAACATATTCAAACTTACTAAAACAAAACGGTATTTTATGGATATAAATCGATACTGACTAGTTTTTCAGATTTGAATTCATGAAAATTCGTCGAAATTTATCTATATCATTAAAATCAATACTTTTAGTCAGTTTCTGATCATGTTATCATTATGTATTCTGAGTGAATTGTAGATGTACTAATACTGTGTATGTTTATATCGTACTTGTATTTCTTTACTGTATCTAGATCAAATAAGATATGGTTACATCTTCAGTATTAGAGTTTTGCTAACTAAGCGTCTTTATACTGATTCTGTTGTTAGTTCTTTAATAATTTATTTTATTCCTATGAAATAGTTGGTATAAAAGATAATCTAGGGTTCATTGTGAGAACTGGAAATGATAAACCGCAAATTCTATGGATGACTTCTGTTCATTTAGTTATTCTATGAATAAAACTACTTCCGCTCGATTGAACACTACTCACTCAGTAATGGGGTTATGTTCCGTTAAAATCAAACCAAGTCGAACCGAACAGATTGAAAGCTGAATTAAACATCGTACAAGTGACCAAGATTTTTCTTTCAAGATAGAAGATCGAATATAGGAATTCTCTGTTTAAATAATTCTTAGACAAACCTATGAAATTTAGACTGGGTAATAATTTTATCACATAGATTATTATTATAGTTTTTATATTAAGCTTTTAAGACTGTTCTCTCATCTAGAGACACATTATTGTACTATTTTAGTTTCCTGCAAGTCTTTTGACTTAACTAGGAACGATTTCAGTCATTCTCATATTTAATCAAATATAGAAACAATAAATTATTATGAACTATCTAACAACTAATTGGTAGTATAATTTATGATTTGTACAGAAAATTCACTCTCTCATTTCCGCTACTAAGTATTCCATGTGAAAAAGTAGTTGAATATATCTGATAACCAAGAGTGGTCAACAGCGCTTGCATTCAGAGTGTGATTGAGATGAGATTGTAGGAGTCTGCTGACTTTCGACTACTTCCTAAAAACAACAGCTTTAAAAACATCAAAAATGACTGATCATTATGAATTAAATCATTTCCCAATCAATTCAGAATGGGACTAATTTTGAAAATAATACTATTTTTCGAAACTTTCATACAAGGCCAGTTTTGAGAAAAGAAAAATATATATCTAGAAGTATTGCAGACAGAAATCATCTTTGAAAAAATATCTGAAGTACAAGTTCGAACGTTGTATCCAATACGATCATGTATGGAATCGTTCCTTTTTTCTAGACTTCTTGTATTGTTCTTGCGAAAAGTGTGAGTGCAATTGAAGTACTTTGTTGCGACAGTGTAGAAGGATTATTAATGATGGAAATTGACGATACTTTAGTGATGATAATATCATCTTCACTGACAAGTCGAAGTCATGCTGCTTTTGGCTTTGCGTACATTTTGATAGTATGACAGATATTAGGGGGTAGTTAACAGTTATGAAATTCATCTAATGACTGTGGGTACTCCTTTATAATACCAATAAGAGAGAGAAAAATGCGTGAAGGTTAGAAGAGAACGGTAAGAAATAATTGGGTTAAAGTCAATATTGCGATATCAAAAACTCACCGACAAGGAAAAACGCAAGGATAAAGTGACAATTAATTATTTGCGAGAACAAACTTAAAGACAGAGTGTTAACAA
This sequence comes from Rotaria macrura, assembly GCA_900239685.1. Taxonomy (NCBI): domain Eukaryota; kingdom Metazoa; phylum Rotifera; class Eurotatoria; order Philodinida; family Philodinidae; genus Rotaria; species Rotaria macrura. The sequence continues at coordinate 16,085 of OENT01000918.1, forward strand.
ACCCAAAGTTATACGAGATATCCCCTTTGAATTTTACATTCATGAAAGTGATGGATTTTTCAATTCTTTTATTCACTATTTATTCGATTTGTCAATATTTATCAGTTTTGGTCCATATATTGCTGAAAGGAGAGGAACTTCTCTTTTGTTTTGTTTTCTTCATGAAATATTGTATTTACGTCATGACTTATTCTATTTATCCTGTTCATATGTATGAGACATTATTCCTTATAGTGCCATTTCGAGTGCACGTTCCTATGGCTTTTATAGTCTTCGACTATTTCGAATTTTTAATGAGCTATTGTTTCTCTGTTACTACAAGGCAGTAGTGCGTCACCATTTTTCATTACAGAAAGTGGAGTTAATTTTCAAACTGAAATTAAGAAATAGAAGGAGACAGGAGCAACTCTGGTTCATGATCGGTGTTTTCAGAAGAACTGAAAATATGGGAAAATCTCATCAAATGATTAGAGTTACAAGAATTACGTGCCTATACATGACAAACCCCGAACGGGTTACATCCTTAGGCGGTATAGTTGCTCTATAAAATGTTTCTGAATGGTTGATGATTTGCAAGTGGGAAAAGAAACTTTTCTTCTGAAAAAGAACTGATTGTTTTATTGTTTCAGTTATGTTATTCATCGAAAAATTTCAGAATCATGAAGACTGTATGACCGATTAAAACTGAAAGTAACTTGAAAATATAATTAAGATAGCGTATCCATTATCAATCAGCTGCGGCTCTTTAGCTAACTTTTCTTCGTCGGAGAGTATAAATTTTTTGAAAAATCCTTCCGTATTGTAAAAGCTGTACGGCAAATTAAAATTGAACGAATTGAGGTCATTGTTATCAGTCATTTATTCTATGATCGTCTAATTTTGGAGTGCGTACGAATGCAGGAAATATTCATCTACGAGTAAAATTATAAAAATTGAACGTGTGATCATAAACCCTTGCCAACCGTCTTTTCGATGAAAAATCGAAGATGTAAGCACGACGAAGTAATAATTGCATGATTTCTAGTGTTCTACTATCATGAAGACATTTAAAATTGATGCCTTAGCAAAATTTTGATCATATCATCTAATAATTCTTTGGGAGAAGAATGAATACTGCTGTGGAAAACTATAGATTGTCCAATTCCGGATCTAGCAGTAAACACAACTAATTCGATTCATTATTATCAGAAGAAAAATGTTCTGAGAAGTTTCTACGACTCTGAAAGCTATCAATATTACAAATTCGATTTCTCTTATGTCATCTTTAAGAGAGAATCTGGAAAAGAAAGTTTGCTCAACATTGTTCTTCTCTTTAATCAACAAGTTATTCGGAAAACAATTCAAATAGTACAACGATTAAGTTTATTTTCTATTAAATATTATTCTCAACTTCATGTAGCTATATGTGAGATGGAATCCAACCTTATATACTGAACAAAAGATAAAATTAATTACAAACGAATCCAATTTGTTTGGAAAAAAGAGATTTCAAAGTCTTGTTATAATGAGTACCTTGGTAAGCTAAGAAAGTTTTTCTGTCTCTATAGAATATTTATACTTGAGAGTTTTTTTTATTATATGAACAGTAAAACTTTTCAATACGAGTTGTACGTTCTAACTATAGCGGTAATAATAAGTTAATACCAATCATGAATATCATTGAAATATTTTTAAAGAATAATATTGTGTCTTTACGACCGGATTTCTTATTGCAGTATATCGACAAAATTCCCAATTCCATGCACTTCTTTGAATAGCTTCTTCAATATTTATAAATACTTTCATACATGCGTCGTCTATCAGAATCAAAGTTATTACTCGTCGACAGTAAGTACACTATTGACAAAAACAAGAAACTCTCTGATATCTGTGAATGTTATCATGTCAGTTAAATATTTACACATCATGGTGCGATGTCGTTTCCAATCGTTCAGATTGTCCCTTGATTGATGAGTCATTGTTATTGTGACTAAGACGAGACGTATTCCTGTGTTGATATTTGCACTGATACAACGATACCCAATTCATTGCGTAAATAAGATATTAATGATGAAGCCGTTGATATATAATTCAGTGATAAAACGAGTGATCCGAAAAGGCATTCGAAAACAACATGTACATCAATTACTTTCTACTTATAACAGTTGCTACTCTAATAGTTAGAGGGACTACGCAATGTCCTCCATCTAGACAATCAATTGAGCATACTCTTGAAGAAGCTCATATTTCCGGTCTTGTCGCTATCGTAGTCAATGCGAGCAGTATTGTGTATGATCAAGCATTCGGTAGTCAATCACCTGTCGTAATAAGTCCACATATACAGGAAGACAATGCCAAATCAATTTTTATTATAGCTTCGATTTCCAAAACATTCCTCGTCTTCGACGCTATGCAGCTTGTTGAATCTAAACAACTTGATCTTGATGAAGATATAAATAAGTATTTGTTTCCTTTGCCATAAAGTACACATCCAATCTACACAGACGTCGCTATCTCAATGCGAAACGTACTCTCGCATATGACTAGTATTGGACCGAAACTTGATGAAGAATTGAAGGAACACTACTTACCCGGTGATGAATTTACTCTGAGCAATCTCTCTGATGTAGTTAACAAATATTTGAGAAAAACTAGCAACTGGTTATTGGAATCTCCTGGTACTGTAGCATTTTATTCCAACATAGGTGCCACTCTGGGTGTCTTAATCGTGGAGCGTATCACAAACATACCTTTCGAGCAGTATGTATTCGAGAAAATTCTCCAACCATTGGGTATTTCACGAAATGATGCTGGGTATCGATTGAGTCATTTTGAAAATAGAAAACAAGATCTTGTGGGACATTACTTATTCAATACATCGTTCCTTTCAGTCTATCAAAACATCGTACCTCAATTAAAACTTGCTCAAGTAAGATGATTATCAGTTTTCAAACATTTTTTAATAGATAATTACACATGGATATGTGGTAATGAATTCACATTGTAGAAGAGACGATAAAGAAAAGTTCCTTTTAACATATTAAACCAATGAATCATTTCACTAGGCAGGCAATGATTCCGATTGGTTTTACATTCCATATTTTATCTTGAGTGTTTATCCATCGGGACTCATGCGAATATCGGGTTATAGCCTTGCATCCTTCTTCCAATGTTTTATGAACGATGGTTTTCCTTTGTTGTAACAAAAGTCATCCATAGACGAAATACTTCGCATTTATGGCCAACAAAGTCAACAAACCGAAGCCAATGCTGAGTATGGTCTCATATGGACTTGGCTACAGTCAGGTCGACGTCGTCTCATTGAACATCGAGGTTCACTACCTGGATTTACCAATTCGATTGTGGCAAATGAAAATCGAACCATTGGAGTGATCTTACTTTCAACTGGTGATTTCACTAGAGGTGATCCCGATTCTAAGAATGTTTACCAAGTGTCAATTCGTATTATGACTCAATTATTTGAGTGTTACGATACAAATGAGAGCCCTAGAAATCGTGTACCACTTCTTGTTTTATCGAACATTTTCTTTCTATTTCTCTTTTTTTCGTAACTTTGCACTGTTCGTAAATGCACTGTATAATTTATTGAGATTCATCTATGAAATATATATTAACTCTTCGATAGATGACAAAATAAACAATAGGTACTATAAAATTTATAGAACTGTGATTGCATAGGTAAGATTATTAACAATGAATGATCAATGCTTATGCTTGACTGAACGTTTTCCTCGAAATTTCTATAGTCTACATTTTGACTCTTTTGAATGAAATACTCAGTAATTCAGATCTCATTTAGAACAAGTTAAACATAGAAATAACATTTATCATGGACTATTCCATGATTTTTAGAGTGAATGCAGATTCTGCATTGCAACGAAAGATGGAGACAATATTTACTTCATAATGATTGAAATTTTTGATAATACATATTCTTGATCTCCACCTAGAAACTTGGGGGTAGTTAATGAGTGAATGATCTAGTATTCAAAATTTTTTTGTTAAAATATGCTTACAAAGAGTTTGGGTAACCAGAAATAAACTTGTGTATTAGATGTGAAACCTATTCAATAAAAACTTTATCTCTCACGTCAGATAATCGAGTTTTATCGTTTTGATCGCTGATTAGTTCAAGTAACAGCTTGACTCGATTGAAATTTGCGTTTTTTTTCTAGTGAATTGGCCTACCATTTCTTTTGGTTATTTTCACTGATTCTCATTAACAAAGTGCACAATACAATCAATTCAGGAACAAAAAAAAGAAACTATTTGTTTCAATCGAACTCTCCATACTTAATCCTCTATATTCAAACAGAAAATTAATTAAACTAAAATAAGAATTGTATAAAAAGTGACTCAATTGATACAGATACACAATCATCAGCGCTCTTGGGTCAACTCTTCATTCTCTACGTTTCATTAATTTTTGCAGCGAACGTATTTTGAAGCGTAAGTAGTGCAACATGTACATGTACTATAGGGTGTTCGTGTACAGGATCATGTTGTGTCATACTATTTATGTTTTAGCACATATAGACATCTTTGAGATATTCTAGATTATTTTATTAACGAAATAGACATACAGCTGTAATATAGTATCGACCCTCTGTTGTTATTATGTATCAAGATAATCACTTCTATCTAACACAAATTCATATCGTGGAATAAAACGTACTAGAAGAGGTTTGACTACAGATCGTACATATGAGAAAATAGGACTTAAAATTGAGCTACGTATATAAGAATGAATAGTTATAAAGTGTGCTTTGAGAAGCGCAAGAATAAAATAAAGGTACGTCAGGATGTATGAAATTCGATTGAATGCAAGACGTATTCAGAAGCGTTTCAAGATTATCACAACACAAAAACACATCAAAATGTCGGTAGTTGTAACAATGAATGCATTCAAGAAAGTCAGCCAATGCGTTTCATCCTTATATGAATCTTGCCAACGTATTGTGAAAGACTTGTTTTTTTTCAGCTGACAAAGAAGAAAAAGAAAGAAAAATAATCTCGGCTAGGAAGCATAAAAATACCCACTATGTGGAAAAAAAAGATGTCGATTCGATATAAATGTGCATATCGATATATTCCAATTTGATTCATGTAACATTCAGGAAAACTTCCGATTTCTTGTATTTACGTACTACACAATATAGTTGAATTTCAGATTTATTTCAAAGAAATAAACAACTCTTGTTACTTTTATCTATCAAATTGTTTCACAATATCCATGGCATGTGGTCCAAAACTTTTCTGGATGAATTTTCAACATTCGAAGCTCAATATGCTATTGAGTTACTTCATTCGCTTGGTTCAATATTTGATAGTAAATATTCAACGAATGAAAATCTGCGAAACGTGATGATTGACTTAGCTAAACGAAATGATAAATGCTTTTATCAGTTGGCATTGCATGCTAATAAAAAACTTCAAAGAAATCAGTCGTATGATTTAGCAACGACGTTTAATGATGAAGAATTCAATGCTATGTGTGATTTTTCTAAGAATAATGGAGACCGTCTAGTAAGCGATGAATAGAAATTATAAATAGAGAATCTCTAAATAAAACTGTTTTGATCAAGGATAAATCAAAATCATACTATGTGGCTACTGTTCATATTACTCCAACTGAAACACGCATTATGCCATTGCAAGCGACAACGGGACATCGTGCTCTTCGACATAAAGCATTCAATGGTATTCAAGACTTTTGTCTTGTTTTCTTAAAACCAGATCCACCCACTAAATACATTAGGGAATGTGATCGCTTCAAAAATATTTTTGAATCAGGCATTGAAATTTGCAATAATCGCTATCATCTTTTCGGTGCGTCGAACTCTCAAATAAAAGAGCATAGTTATTGGTTTATAAAGGCAGCATCTATGGAGGAAGCTCATGAAAAACGGCAAGAACTGGGTTCATTAAATGAAATCATGAATATTGGCAAATATGTATCACGATTAGGTCTATGGTTCACTACGAGCTACTCGACTGAGGTAAGATTGTTTTCTTTTAAGTATAATTTTACAAACAATCTTAGGAGTAAACTATTTATTCGTCAAGATTACACTCGACTATATTTCGGATCTACAAGAGTTCGATTCGAAAGTTAAACGTGAAGATAAATGTGTAACAATTATTGAAGATATATGGCGTAGTGGCTATTGTTTTACAGATGGAACTGGATTGATATCTAAAGGTTTGGCAAAGATGATTGCTAATAGATTGGATTGGCTTATTAAAGAAGAGCAGAATGTATGTGCCTATTTGGATTACTTAATTTTTATCCTCATTTCAACTATCTGAACATTAGGACTTATATCCATCTGCTTATCAGATTCGAATCGCTGGATGCAAAGGTGTTGTTATTATCGACCCAGAGTCTACCTTAAATCAATTCTACATTAAAATTCGTCGATCGATGCAGAAATTTACATGTAATGATTGGAATTTAGATATATGTAGAAAAAGTCAACCGAGTACGTATTCTTTTTCTCTTGCCTTATATTGATTTTCATTTATCTATAGTTCCAACGCGCCTTAACAATCAGATAATCATACTACTATCAGATCTTGGCATACCTGACTCTTTATTTCTAGAACTGCAAGAAAAATGGTTTAACAGTAAAAAACAAGGACCACTTAAAATTGAGTAAATCTACATGTTGAATATAGATATTTTATTTCAGTATAATATGATGCAAATTTTTCACAGGGACCATCTGAAAAATAAGATACCATTATCGGTGAATGAATGCCGATACATGTTTGGTTGCGCATTAGATTCAAAATTGAAGTCGGGACAATGTTTTATTCGCTATGAAGTTCTAGCAAATGATGGAAAATCGAAAAAGAATCGCGAATTCAAATCTGTTGTTGGATCAGTTATTGTCACTAAAAATCCTTGGTAAAACTTCGTTTGATTTGCTTAATTTTTAAAACTAAAATGTATCTCTAGTCCGTATGCCGGTGATGTTTTAAAATTGGAAGCAGTCGATTTACCTGAACTACATTGCCTCACAGACGTTATTGTCTTTTCAATCAAAGGCGAACGTAAGTATGTTGCGATAAATAATTTTACTTTTACTGAAAATATAATTTCATATAGGGCCCGATTGTCATAAAGTTGCTGGATCTGATCTCGATGGTGATCAGTACTTTGTAAACTTCTTTTGTTTTTCTTGTGTTTCTTTTTCAATTTATAATCGTTCTTGTCTAGGTTTATTGGGGTCAAGAGCTTCAGATTTCTGAAACGATCGAACCTCTTGACTATGTGGAACCATCACCAAAGGAGAATGATCATGGGACAAATTTTACTGCTCGTAGTGTTACTAATTATTTGTTATCATTGTTGAGAGCTACAAGCTATGGTGAAATTTATAATCTGCACGCTGTTGTTGTTGATCGAAATAAAGAAAATCATGAAAAACGAACATGTCAAATGTTAGCCATCAAATTGGCAAAGATGTTTGCATTTGCTAGTGAGTTAATACATTGAATGCTAGATGACATTCTATATTTTACTTGTTCATTGTAGTCGATTCTGGAAAAACAGGATATGAAATAGATCGAACTCAAATTCAAAAAATTCGTAAATCATTCAGCAATGAATATCCAGATTTTCTAATGAAAAGACCTTCATATCAATCTGAATCGATATTGGGTGTACTTTATCGTAAGGCGCTTGATTTCATAAAACACAATGAAACTTTATTCAATGATCCATATAAGAATGATTCGACGATTGGTTACAGTAAAGTAACTAACATTGATGAAAGAAAAAGATTTTTTGCTTCTTCCAAATCTCACAATATAATTTTGTCTTTCTTATTCATTTTAATCTAAACACGAATAACTTGAAACGTTTTCTAGTACTTGGAAAAGAATTTATGATTTTATGTGAAAGTTCGTTGTGCATTAAATATTGATTCATATAATATTTATCAAGAATTATACTTCGTCTTCAAAGATAAAGCTCCAGCCAAAATTATCATTGAACAGTGGTGTGATTATTTTAAAGAGAGCGGTACAACTACGAAAAGATCAACAAATTCTACAACGAATGAATCAATCGAATGTCTTGAAACAGTTGTTTCACATTTAGAAACTAATCTTCATATTCCAACGAATGAGATACAAGCCAATGACAAGATAAATCAAGATATAAATGAACCATGCTTATCCATTGATCCTGAAGATTTTTTGAAAATTAAATTGGAATGCATCGAGAATTTTTAGGAAAAATCTTGTTGATAAATACAATCATTCAGCATTATTATTTTATTAAAGATAATATTTGTTTCAAATCGATCTGCAATTTTACATTGAATCTGAATAAAAACAAAATAAAAAGTTTGTAAAGAATTAATGTTTATGAATTATATATGGCGTACAAGAAACAAACATTAGACATGTTCTTTTTTACAATAGTCGTATACTAATTGCACATAGTATCTAAGAGAATACTGGAGAAATATTAAAAAAATGACATTGTGAAAGATCGATGTATTTCTAAAAAGTCGACTCGAGTGTATGACGTTTTCGACTACATAAAACGTATGTTGAATTTTGTGTGATCTCATTTTCTCATCAAGAATGATAATACTCATAGAAGAAACAGATTCTTAATGAGAACTACTTGCTAATATTAGATATTTCAAAAAAAGCTCACTTCGGATTTGGACAAGTAAGCATCACAATTATCGTAGAACTTAGTAGTTTTTGTAATTATTGTCTCATCTAGCATAATTTACAAGTGACTAGCGATATTATATGGTTATATGAGATAATCTGTGAAGTGTCGGAGTTCCTTTTTGTGAAATTTCTAATTGTAAGACTTACTATTATGAAACTTGACATGCTTTTGTAAACATCACCGTATCAATACAAGTATGTGGAGTTCATTCTATTTCGGTTAATTCTGTTTTCAATCTTCATGAGTCTTTCTTGCAGGCAAAGAATACTTGGCATACATTGTTTGAATGAGATCTCGTCATCTAATTCCAAATTGAATAGTTATTCAGAAAGAAATTCGGATGCAAACTTAACAAAATATAGACCATCGACTGATTCTACATCACGGTTGCCACCTCTTCCGCTTTTTCACCATTTTCCCGCTTTTCTTCCGCCATTCCGTTTTTTTTCAGCTTTTTCGGTAAACAGACTTTCATTTGGTTCTTCACAGTTCGAGAAAAAGAAAAATCTGATACTGTTCAATAAACCATGATCACTGCAGTGCATCGTCTTTCATGGCAGTTATTAATCAATCTGCTAACTTACTGGCACAACATTAAAATTTTTGATATGAAAGAAAGATTCTACTTTCCATTGATAGCTAATTCTGGGGATGCATTTTTTCTCTGATGCATTGACACAGGAAAAAGGCACAAATTCGAAAATTTAAACGACGTTTTTTGTAACAAATACATAACGAGATCATTTCTGAGAATGAGCACACTCATGAAAATCGAAAACAGCAACATTAGTGCTACAATCAGGTAAACATAAAGCTGTAGAAACCACAAGGAATGCTTATGAATCCCCGGATTATCTTCATCTCGATCGACTTTCTCTTCATAAAACTATACAAAACTCAAAAGCCCAGCAACAGTATAGCTTTCCACTTTTTCCACCTCATCGGATGAAAACCCAATTCTACTTGTTCATGCTCTTGGTTTATTTTGTTTTAGTCGAATACAGAATGATTCGAGATATTAACGCTAACCAAAGTAAATTAGCCGATGATTTTACTGTAATTCGTAGAATCATTTTAAATTAAAAAATCTCATGAATTCAATCCATTGTCACTTATGTTTGGTATATGGACAATGCTACTGATAACGTAACCACATCAATAGAGTGCTGGTCCCTTCAATGTGACAAACTTATTAGCAAATCGACTATGCACGCTACCTTTCGTATTCCCAGTCGTTTAATCAGTGCAATAACCATTGTGGGAAACAAGATGAAAAGTGACTTACTTAAAAAAATCATATTATTTCTAGATACACGCGTTATTTATCTATATTACATAGAAAGGGCACGGTGCCGACATGCATTTTATGGACTCTCTAGTCAGGCACGAAGCTGAGGTCAAACGTGGCAATGCAGCAAGGGGGGAAACAGCTGATTTCTGTCATTTTTCTGATTTAAAAATTCTTTTTGATATTTTTGATTTAAATCAGAAAAATCAAGAAAATGGGATTTAAACTGTCGCTCTCTATATTGATATTTCGAACAACAAGGATACCAAATTTTATCATTTCAATCGAGTCACTGATTTTTTTGATTTCTTGATTTTTTTCTATTTTTATGATTTAAAATAAGAAAATCAGCTGTTTTTCCCTTGCAATGCAGTATCCATAAGAAACATAGTTATATGTTTTTATTCAAGGTTTGACTTCCGTCTCATTCAGAAAAACCTTTCGGTCTCGATCTTGTGTTCGATCTCAATAGAGTTGGGGCTAGAATCTTCCCGTCTATATCTATTACTATAACGACATATCGTAGCTGTATCTATAATAATATCAACGATTGAATCAAGTATGAATAGTTGTCAACAAAATATTTTAATTATGTTAGAAAATAATATTAAAAAAAGATACCTTTCATTTCGTTACTCCTCAATGGTCACTGCAATGACCACGCTTTATATTTTATCATTTCCCGATATTGTGAAAATTTCGAAATATAATTAATTCACTCATAGATATTTGGATTTATTAATGTTACATAGTACATGCCCGATATCTCTATTAGCCGTAAGTAGAAAAAAAAGTTATTTTTAAAACCAATCGATTTCGTAAGTGACACATTTCTGCCATAGAGATAGAGCAATGCAAAAAAACGTTTGTTTTTTCCCCGATCGATAGACCATGAAGTTGATTGAATTTCATGCTCTTTTGAATTTTTCTACCGATGATCACTCTAGTAACCAAGTAGGGGGAGGAAGGTAAAGTTTTAATAATAGAATCAATTTTTTTATATAACATTCGAGTTACAAGGATAAAAATAATTGCGCCAGAATGATTGAAAAGCATATTGTTATATCAAGAAAGAATCATTTGAGACGTTCTACACAGGCTCGATGATTTTAGTCACAATGTCATCGATCACCTTTTGGGTTAGAAGATTGTCATTATGTATGTTAATTCATGTTTGTGATTCTATGAAAAATAATTTATAACTTTGACGAGTTTAATATGATTGTTATAATGATTATCATACTGACAATGTGAAAGATATGATCTCAGAAGAAAAAACTGCCTGTAACATGTAAAGGTATGATTCCTTTATTACACAAAAACAATCTGTCCTTTATGAGTTGGTTTTATAATCATATGTTTAGCCTACATGAAATCATATTAACCTGATATTCATCCTACAATAAAATAAAGAATATAGATTAATTTCTGTTTTCTCTCTACGTGTTACACGATTATTGTTTATTGCTTTTATCTATTTTCATTTTGTTTATTATTCGAACATGAAGTATATTTTCGATTAATTATTTATTTTACTTACATGAAGACGTTAGATTAGTATGACGTATGTTTATTCAATTCATTTGAATACTAACATTTTAAACTAAATAGATACGGGCATATTCATGATTTCTTCTTATATTGGAAAAAAACTTATTCCTCTTAAGATATATTACAGTTTTATTAACGGTCGTTCTTCTTCAATAGTATTCATGATAATCGACGTATATTTGAAGAAAAGTTTAATTAATCATTGTATGAATAATTGAAATAATTATCAACAATCTCTCAAAGTCACACTCGAGATTTAAAACAAAAATTTATCAACAATTATTGTCATTGTTTCAAGAAAATATTAAAAAAATCAATGCAAAATAATCGTTTATTATTATTTTTCTTTCTCTAGAAGCATTCATTTAGTACAATTGCTCTTAGATTAATCAAAAATAATGATCGAGAGAAATTCGTATAAATTCTGAGTAAGCGTGCTTATTTTTACAATAAGATAATAGTATGGTTCGTTAAGTTAGATTAATTTTCATTTTATGAATTTTATTTTCTTATATCAAGAGTAAATTCATTCATTAAAATAAATGAATAGCCATGTTTAGAAGCCATACGGAGATGTTTGTCTTCCAGTAATATAATAGAATGCTATTGGTTGAGAATGAAAATATTGTTTCATGATGTATTTGTGCATATGGGTACATTCAAATGCATGATTGATGACAGTTCACTCTAGAAAATTCTATTTGTTCTTTACTTTTATTAAAAATGAGTGGTGTTCTAATGAGCGTATATATATATATATATAACTCCCTGAAAGGTAACAATGTTATTCAGATGACGAAAACTAGAATCCTTCTTTGTAGTGTATTGTAGGATCTACGAGTGGAGTCATCTAGATAGACAACTGATAGTCTATATCGCATGTTTATAATTTTCTATTGATTGTAGCATAGTTAAGACCACTATTGCAATGTTTATGTCGCAATCATAGTCAAGATATGACGTACATCGTTTTCTTTCTATGATTTACCTCACTATTCTTGTTCTATTTCATATATATCCAAAACGATGGATCATCGTTTGTTTAGTTTCGTTCTGAAAGGTACAGATCACTGAAGAGTTTGTATTTATAGTGCACGTTTTGCTCAAGACTAAGTTGCTATCTTTAGTTCATTTTTTTTTCGACGAAATTTGCTCCTTAGAAAAAAAATCTTATGCGAAAAACTGCAACACTAAATGTTCAAAAATTAACTTCGAGTTTCATTATTGAAGATCGAAGGTTTAGTTTTAAATTGAAAATTTTGTTCAGTTCAGTCTGTGAGAGACTAAAATTAGGAATCGACATATTTTCTGTTGCTCTTTTCGCTCATACGCAATAGTGCACGCATGAAACTCAGAACTTTCTTTGTTTTTTCCTGATGGATGGCTCATTTTTTATTTTAATTTGTGATACATTCTCATTATTCTTCATATTCGTAGGTGCACTTTTTAATTTTAAATTTGTTTTAGAACAAGTATTAAATTCGACGACGAATAAACTGTTCTATGTTTCCATTTTTTAATATCAGTTCCTCTAATCTGTGCAGGAGATTGACCTGCCAAAGATTTTCATTCGGAGGAGGTGGGGTTGGAAGTGACGATCGGTGTGAGTTTTAATGGGTGGGATGCTCATAACCTAGTATCGGAAGGCTGCTGGGGAGTCTCAGAACTGCACAGTTAAACTCACACTCAATATTTTCTTCTAAACTTGATGTGCGTTAAACAACATGTAGCATTAATATTAAGCCTAATGATAATGATCCACCCGTAGTTATGAGTTAGCTCGTGCATTTGACTTGAGAACGAAAACATTATTTATGAACTTCACGTATTACATGACTAACTGTAGAAAGAAATATGACTCAACGGATACATAAATGACAGCAATATTCGTACTTTTCATGCCTCTTTGATAAAGACAAGTAACCGGACACTTGTGCACATATCGGCCAAGATTTAATAGGCAGTTCTATTCAAGTATTCCGATCATTTATAAAAATGATTATTTATGTGTATTGAAAATAACAGCAACTACAATGCGGAAATTTGACCATCGGACGGTAGTTTTTATTGACATTTTAATATGGAAAATTACATTTATCGATGCACCTGTTGATTTATGTTATCTTCTAAAATTAACGACATCATTCTCATGAAGATCATGAAGAATGTTTCCATTGCCAGGGACTAACTACTACTATCTCAGATTCAAAATCAAGTATGAAATAAATAAATAGGATACTAAATTTTCATTTCAGTATCACATGAACACATGAAATACAGTTGTTGTTTTTCGACCGAGTCTCACTGCAGTGGACTGCAATATGTTCAGGGTATAACTGAGCAAACGAAGATGTATCTATGTATATACATAAATACGAGGCAGAACAATACTAATGATGGGAAAGAATATGACGTTCGATTTATTTCAGCAAAGGAGATAAAATGTCAAAATATATTGCTGATTGAATATTTGCATTGCTGATTGAGTTTATTGATTATGATTGAGAATTCAATTATTGCAAGTGTCTCTTTGAGACGACGTTGTAAGCTACAACAATAATTCAAAGAATAACATTGGTCGATGAGCAAAACACAGTAACATAAAATATCTATTATTATACCTCGAGTGATCGACAGGAGAATATTCCATGTTTCTGGTAATTATGAAAAGTTTTCTTAAAAGGTTCTAAATTAAAATAGAAAAATATTTCTTTTATATTAGTAAAAGTTCAATAAGATGTAATTTATTTATTTTTGATCGGAATCTATAAAAGTGATTAGTTTTTTCTTTTTATAAATCTAGGCATACGATCATTTTCGAAAATCAGAATTATTTCATTTTAATTTCTGAATGATCTTTCTTTACCGTAAAACTATTTCTATCATTCTTTATTTTCTAAATCTACGATTGAAAATCAGAGTGTTAGATTGATAATCGACTAAATTTCGACAGAAAAATAAATTTCGATCGACTTCAAGAAACTTATAACTATTGTAATTAGTTTCATAACTGGATGATTTCTATTAGGATTGAAAACTGTACGCTTATTGATGATAGCATTATTATCCGACACATTTGTCATGCCATATTTTTAATCTTGAAAATATCTAACAAAAGGTAAGTACGTACTGTTAGATAGAAAGAGTTTTCATAAATATGTCAAGTTCTTCTAGAAACTAAGAACATGATACTCATCTATACAAATCGGGCGTAGGTTATTATTTTTTTAAACATTTACTTTCCATCAATCATAATGATCTACTTAAATTATTTTACACAGAACGTTTTCCAGTTGTGATGTCCCTAGAAGGGAAATAACTTGTTATAATACTCAACTTATGAAAATAGATAAAGAATAATAAATTGAACTTGTATTTTAACAATGCTCATTGTTAAAAGTTTCATATAATACTAAGCTATAAATTTGAATGATCTATTTTTTGTTTATTTTAAGATTCGATTCACCCTATAATGTCTAATCCTAAACCAGTAGTTTTACTTCTTCATGAAGTAAATGCTTCTACTTTCCAGACAGAGATTATTGATGGTTTATCTTGTGTCTTAGTCATTCTCGGATTTACCGGAAATTTAATAGGACTCTTCATGTTTACTTCATGTCGTCGAACTTGGCGAATATCATCAATCTATGTTTGTTTGGCAACGGCGAGCTCAATAACGAATCTTTTATGTGTGATACGATATACTGTTCTTCTACATTCAAAATTACGAAATAGTTTAAATGAAATTGTTGGACAGAAATGGTGGGCTTGTAAAATCTATGAATTTTCCTTTTCCTTTCGAGTTATTTCGTCATGGATAACATTATTCTGGATGCTTGAACGATTGTTATGTGTTTCAATAAGATTAAGAGCATTTTTCAATCGATGGAATTCATTTAAATTACAACTCATTGCTCCAATATGCATCACTTCGATCATTCTTGCATGCGTCATTGGACCACCTGTATATATGTTTCAACCACAACCAATTGAGTACGTTACTGAGAATTATCGTCTTCATAAGAATTTTTCTAAAGTTAACATTACATCATTGTTATCTTTGATGTTTTAATGAATTTTCAACTGAAAGTATAATCTTGCTTTGCAATTTTCAAGTCAATTCGATATCTGTAGATTATCTAAAACCATTAGCCAACTATGAGAAATTTAGAATTTCTATATAAATAAATTTTATTTTTCACTGACATATTTTTCTATTCTTCATCGTAGATTAGAACTATTAGTAGACTTGAGCTCAGTTGTGAATTCTTAGATAAATAAAAAATTCATGTTACCGAGATTCGATTGAAATTTAAAATTGAATCAAGTATTAGTTAATTCAAAAATATTCTTCTGTCAAATTGAACAGACCTACATGTATCATCAAATGTAGTTTTCTACCTTGATTGTGGATTTGTCACTGTTTCTGGAAAAAAACTTCGGTTTTGAAGAAATAATTTCTCGAAAACTGAGAAGTTTATAAACGGCACTTGAGAAAGAAAAGCACAGTGTTTTTTACTGTAACAAAATTTACTTTTTTATTCATTCACTATTTTAGTTACGACACAGCAGCAGATTCAACAATCAACATCAATAGAACATACTGTCAATTGTATTCGAAAGCATCCATTACATGGAAAAAATATTTTTACGATCTTCATTTTGGTTTCAATCATTTTACAATTCGTTGTCTATTTTCAGAGTTGACTCCAACGGTAACTGTAATTGTTTTTAATATCTATATAATTTATCATGTTATTCGAACACGGCAACTTTTATATGCAATAAATGGTTTTCAATCATATCGAAGACAATCACGAACAACATCATGGATGACGAAAGTTTTACTTCTTCATTCGTTTCTCTTTCTTGCATCACTATTATCACATATAATCGCACATTTTACTGCTGTTGAAGCACATGAAACGTGGTGGGTTTTATTGGCTATTTTAGTTAACTGTTCGTTAAATTTTTACATCTATTGTCTATCGGGCAAAGCATTCCGTAATAAAATTCATCGATTTATTCATCGCTTTAAAGCACTATCGATTGATCTAATAAACATGAAACATTACCAAAAACAACAATATTGTCATAATCTAAATGGAACTGATTATATGAAGAAGTCTCAAGTAATCAAACAAATGAATCAATATTATTTCCTTGATTTCGAGGACGATCCATTCCTCTGACTCTATCGTTTTCAGTGACTGAAAAATTTCTCACTTTAATTTCTTTCATTGTACTTTTAAAATCTGTATAAATTTCATTATTGATCAATATCTAAATTAATTTGGACAGAGCTTTTTGTTTTGATAAGAGTCCTTATGGTTTACTAGCACAGGCGAACATAACAAAAGTAGATGATCATTTTCCGGAGAAAGAATTCGACGAGTAAATACTTATTGTATATTATGATTCATATCGAAGTTATGCTCAGTTTTGCATATTCTACTAATTGAAGCTAATGTCAAATTACGTCTAAACTGAAACAAAAAATATGGAATTGCTTGAAATCGTTGAGTTGTATACAAGATGAAATTTAATTAATTTAGTAATATTTAAAATTTTCAATCCATATGATTAAGTGGAGCATTTTCATTTAATCGTATGTTGCTAACATCAACTCATGGGCTTTCATGATAGCAGCTGTGATGTTCTTGTGTTGACATTTGGAGAGTTGTGAATGGTAAAACAGAAATACTTCGAAGCTGTACATTATTTTCTGTTGTTCATTCCTATAATGCTCAGCTTCAAATACTCTATTCGATAGTATACCATTTTAAGAAGTTCTTCGAATATCCAAATATTATTACTAGATCAACCAAATAATGAAACGGAATTGAATCATATACAAAACGTTTTCATAAATTCAATACCATATCGTTGATCGGGCACAAAAACTCTCGACTTTATAGTGTTTAAATTGTTCAAACAGCTCCACAAAACTAATGCAGGTTCACAAGAATGTTCTATTTTACAAAGTTCCTTAGGTTAAAGCCATGACAAAGAATGCTTTCTATACATTGCATACGAAACATGAAAAGCATAATGACGAAAGTATCTATTACTCTTTTTTTTACAACAAGAGCTGTAGACCTTTGGCTTTCGCCATTCGAAAGAGAAATGAAATGTCTCAACAGCAAGTACATGATCAATCAGATGAGTTCTGAACAGACATTTTGAAAACGATATTGTGAACGGACTCTCTATTTTAATTCGACTGCTAGTTTGCACAATTGATAGCGTGACTTGTTTTCTTTCGATCTATTCAAATTCGAATTCAGTACCTTGTTCCGTTTAGGAATTATAAGCATTATTCTGAGAACCCCACAAACGATCACATGACCGTACGTAAGCGCTAAACTAGATGAAGACAAGGCTCATTGACGGAGCTGAATCTAGCAGTGATGGCTGGTTTAAGTTTCGAAGTGTGTTGGGGGTATGAAATCAAAGTTTTTCGAAATATGCTTGCTATACACAAACACAGTAGCTGAATAGTGGTATTCCAAAATCGTACTTTAGTGCCCTCAGATCACTTCGATATTAAAAGTGATCATTACCAGTAGATTAAGCACCGTCAATGAGCCTTGTCTTGATTTATTTTAGGGCTTATGTACGGTCATGTGATCGTTTGTGGGGTTCTCAGAATACCCATGTAATCGAAACAAACGCATTTTCAACGCGGATAGATACGTTATTGTTGCAAGCAGCGACATTCTGACGCGTTTCTGTGGGACAGGATTCTGAAATCACTGCTAAACGCATCCAGTACTTGTCGTTTAACTGCGCTCACAAGGAGTTTGGTCATCCATGAGTACTAATTAAAATAAATTCGTATACAAGCGTTTAAATTCTAGTGTGAAACGCGTTTGTAATCGTTCTAGAAAAGCAATAGTTATTTGTACGGGAAGTAATTCCCTAACGCATACTGATGCGTCTCATTAACTCATGTACAACTCTGTTTGCACGCATTTATATCCCATTATACTCTGAGCATTGTGTCAGAATTAAAAATGCCTAGTCGTCTTCGAGTAAAAGCGTCTCCTATTAATGAACACAATGAAATCTACTACTCTGAGTACTTATATTGACTTGATAAAATTTCCACAAACTATTTTAATGCGTAAAATGTCAGGAAGGAGGTTTGCGTATCGCCAAAATATGTGTCTTTGGAGTTACGCATTACTAATCAAAAAAGTAAATTATATCTAGGATAAACATGTAAATAGGAGTCACACAAGATCTATCGTAATAGAGATACAATTCAGATTCGAAGAATGACTCAGCATCCTGTATTATCGCTTCATTTTAAAAATGAAAATGAAAAGTTTTTATTTATTCTCTACGAAAAAATAATTAGTATTTTTTTGAAGAAAAAAATTAAAAAGAAAATATTTTTCTGAACTTAAGTAATTCATTTAATTTGCTACGAATTTTTCTTAAAACTAAAAATATGCAGTGAGAAAACGTAGCGAGACGAGACTTTGCTTTTACACAGAAAACCTTTATTTGGAACCGCAGTCGTACATTCTTCTATTATTAAGCAGGAGAAAAAGCATAATTAGTATTTCTACACAGCCCAATTTTCTATTCACCTCTTGCACAAAGATGTCATTTTTCTATAAAATGTATTTACTTTTTGAGCAGTTAAGAATCAAATTTTTTTCTTGGTCTTAAAAAAAGCAGGTGTAGCTCTGTCATGAAACCATTTATATAGACTTTTTATTTACATGTACTTTTAAAAAATTAATCTAGTGACCGGCTTCTGCATTCGAAAATCTTGTAAAACACTAATTCATCTGTTTCATGAACATAACATCATTTCGATTGATGTATGGTTCAATGGATGTCATCTCTGGTTAGTAATCGATGGATCATGGGTTCGAGTCTCAGTTCAAGCTGTAGCTAAAAGTAATTGCCACTCTGTTGTTCAAAGTATTTGAATGTCATATCATAGTTCACTATATTATGTTAGTTCGATCCTATCTCACGGAGTTATCTGTTTTTATTAATTTTTTGCATACTACTAAACGCGTTGGAACGCGTCTGTGTATACTCGCGTTTAGACGCACATTCAACTTTTCAAACGCGTTACGACCCTCGAAAATGTTGCATTTTGGACGAATCCTGACGCGTCCAGTGGTTTTAATCCGAAACGCTCGGAGATGCGTCGAAAATCAAAATATGGTTACACGGGAATGCTTATAATTCATAAACGGAACAAGGCACTGAATTCGAATTCGGATAGATCGAAAAAAAACAAGTCACGCTATCGAATATGCAAAATAACACTCGAATTGAAATAGAGAGTCTCGTCACAATATCATTTTTAAAATGTCTGTTCAGAACTCATCTGATTGGTCATGTACTTGCTGTTGAAAATTTTCATTTCTCTTTTCAATGGCGAAAGCCAAATGTCTGCTGCTCTTGTAGTTAATAAGTTATGAGTATTCCACTGACTCCCGCGCTTCTTAAATAAGGATAATAACAACACATATTATGATTTGATTCAAGGACATTTGTTGAACGAACTGTTTGAATTTAAGATTCAATCCATTTTCTATTCGTTGTTCAATCAGTATGTGGATTCTTCGAATAGAGTCATCCGTTTGACAAAAATGATCTCAGAGAAAATAGTAAATAGTTTTTTTCTAATTCATTTTTCTATGAATATGCAAGAATCGAATTGTCTTCTAGAGAGTTTTCCCATCGACTAAAAGGATATCTAGATAGATATGGTCTTTTGAAATCCAAAATCAAGTCGATTATTGATTTCGTTTTTAAATGTCTCTATCGAGAATAACCATGAATGATAGTAGCAATATAGTGAACAAGTTGTCTCTTTAATACTCTTTTTTATAGGTATTCAAGCGACATAGACGGTTTCAGAAATGTGTTGAAAAAATGACTTTACTTCAGAAGATCGATAACGATACTGCATAGCCTAGCAATATTAACGCTGAAATGAGTCGCATGGCAATCGTTGTTTTTCTCAAGAAATCAAAGTGACATCTCATTAACCGAATTCAATTTTTTTCTGATTTTTATTTGAGATCAATTGCACACTATGATGTATGTTCTATAAAAGAAACAAAACTTGATTATCATCTCGTCGCATTATGATTACCATGACAAGCTTTATTTTCAAGATTTCCATACATGGCAGAATCAATTGATTTTTATTCTACATACTCATTGAATAGTCTATTCAAGCTTCGATCATAGTAACTGTCCAGATCGAAGCTAGCCAAAACCAATAGAGAACACCCAACTTAACTATAGTCTACGTCGCCTGGACGATTTTCTGGCGTAATCTTCAATGAATTGTGATGCATCAGAATTGATTGTCTTGACGAATAAGATTATGAAATTACATGTAAACTAGTTAAGACTGTTCTCGTACCCTGCCATAACGTAGTCCATCTAATTTATTCTTATTCATTCTGTTCAAACTCTTTGATACTATAAAAAGCCCAAAACGATAGGTTAATTCGGTTACTCAACCGAACCAATTTCAATATTGATATGGACTAGGGAGAAGCGTCATTTATATTATTCATGAATAAGTCGTTTCGAAAAAGTAGGGCTAATCCTGATCTAGACTAGTCTAAATTCGTGAACAAATCTCTTTTCTTTGAGTCTTATGCTTTAGGGAATTCGTCTAGACTGGTCAGTAATGAAACTAAATAAATAATTGTTTAATATGATGCGGTCGATCTTAATGCATTAGCATTACGTTTTAAAATATATTAAGTAAAATTAGTTGCGTACGAGAAGAAAACGTTTCTTGTTCAATGTAGCTCCCTTTGGGTGGAGAAAAATGCTGATATCTAATTGTTCAAATAGAAATCAATGTATTTCAGTTCGTTTAACTTGTTGTATCGTACAATCTGAATGACTGATATAGGTTTCGGTTTTCTAATTAAAATTGAAATCTGATATTAATTTGATTTTATTGTTCGTCACAGTAGATAGGTAGAGAAAAAAACGGATTTATATAATGTTGAGAACTAAACTTCTTAAAGTGTCTCATGAGCTCAATCCAATCAATTTCGATCGATTAAAAAAGGTTTGCGACATGTCAACTAAAACTGATATTATTCGTTGTTTTTCATTTTCATTTGGCTTGTTGAAATCCAAGTATATTCAATTTAAACATTCTGCTCATCCATTAATTGGTGCAGTCGTTTAGATTCATTATCGAATGTATGCTAAATTGTATATTTTCTTCGTCATTTCGAGTTTTTATTTTTACATTGAACTTGACCAGATATTTTTCTATTTATCTAATTATTTAACTATTTTTCTAATGTTGCTAAGGATGGAAGTTGAAATACAAGATGATGAAACTGATTTATATCCATCGTCGTTTTGTGTATATTCGTCTTATGTCTTCCAGCTCCATCTGTTTGCGTTTGACACAACTTTCATCTGTCGTCATCACTTAATATTGCTTTCGATTCGTTTCGAGTTTTTTTTCATCTGTTTGCTTGACGACTCTATTTTATCGACGTTGGTATAATAATGAACCGGTAGATGCATGGTTTCTTCCGATTACTTTTCATTAGAAAATCGATTTTTTTTCTATACCGATAATTGTTCTTGCTTCGAATTTTCATTTCAACTGGTTGTTACTACTACAAGGCTGCATCATATTGTAGATATGTCATCGTAGTTCTTACGTATCTTTTTAATTAATGTTCACGGATTTTAGATAACTGTAGTTTCGATTTTGTCAACACATTCAATGCCTCAATCACATTCTATTTTACCACTCGTATTAATGTTTTTGAAGTTGAGTTCTGTTGAAAATTTAATCTAGTTGAATCAAATTTATTAAATTCAGTGTCTGTTTTGCTTTAAACTATTCCTTCTAATACTTGTACTTTTGATAGCCGAGCTTATGTGATTGAATACTTCATGTTTTTATACCCAGGTATTTTTTAATATTGACGTTTTAGAATCAGAGATTGATTTTTTTTTCTCTTTGGTTTTGGTTGTCAAATTTTCTTGTGATATGCTTTGTTTTATGTGACGTGTTCGATAGAACTTCCCGCTTTAATAATTGAAAATGGTTCAAAATCAATATCTTATCGTACATCGACCTTAATTTCTTTTGCGAATCATTAAACATTGATCTTGCCATCAATCACGCGTATTATTCGCCTGTCATCAGGGAAACAAATTTAGAACTAATGATATGTATTTTTTTCTGTTTCAATTTTATTCTCTTCCCTGATATCTTTCCGATGCAAAATTGTACGACTACTTCGTTTTAGTAGGCTAGAATCTTTTTCTATATGATAATCGATCGACACGATTCGAGATGTATTTAGATGATAAATACTTCACCATTGGTAATTCTTGTTTTTTCTGTATGATGTTCTTAATTAAAATTGTACCTTTAGTTCGTTCAACTAGTTCGAAAAAAAAATTGTTCCGGGTCTGTTTGCGCTCATAATTAGTTCTATTGCTAGGCAATGTTGAGAATATCTGGATGGCAATCTTTCTATGTATGATTTATACATGAACACATCCCTCATAGAAATAAAATTGTGCTGTATTTTACCCTCAAAGATCATTGAATATGACCGAAACAAAGAAAAAAAATATGCCACTGCCTTCGACGTCGGTTATAAGCATGTTGTAATGAATACTCTGTATTAACGTGTCAAACGATAACAGATATCAATACGTGAAAGAGATGCTTCAATATCTGTCCTCCATCTAGAGAAAATTTTGAAACAAGGCATTTATTTCTAGATTGCATCGTTTTTAGACTTCCACTCTCTATTTCAATTTTTTTTCTTCAATAAACTACAAATAAATGTAGATTTGAACACTAAAATAACTAATTCTCCTGTGTTTTACGTCTGTTCCCAAGTTTGAAGCATTTTTCAGTTTCACTATCTTATAAAACACTCGTTTTAACTATGTTATCTTCCGAGAAATTACTTTTAGATTGCGCACCATGTATACAACTATTCTTATCTTTCAGATAGCATTCACAGTGCATTGCATGATGAGCATCTTTTTTTCTTTTATTACTAATCTCGTCTTGGATATTAATGTCAGTTGTTTGTGTAAACTGGACCAAATTCTTGTAACTCTCTAATTAGGATTCCTTTTGAAAAACCTTGGCGAAAACAATCAGACATCTTTGGGGAGAAAATTCAAATTACCTCGTAGTCTTGGGTAAAATCATCGTACAGCGATGAAATTATTTTGATTATATTTACTTGCATAAAATTATGGTTCCCCATCGCTCTCTCAGCATTCGTTGGAACGATCTGATTTTATAGAAATTATCTATAAACCTTGAGTTTCAACTTCAATAAATCAAATAGTGATTGTCCCATTAATTACAGATATGATGCGTCGACATTAGTGTTAAAAATCTATCACGACTCCAGCAGTATAGCACCAAAGATTGAGGTCATTATGTTTCAACTTTATTTCTATTCAAGTTAATTATGGTACAAATTTTAATATGAATCTAGTTCTCTGTTGGATATTATACTCGTACTATTGGTAGCCTTCGAAAATTTACATGACATGTTCCATGTGGCATCTCAAATAATCACACGTCACATCAGTAGTACTGGATAGAGCATCTAAGATAGTCTAGCGATACTCCAGAAACTTTTTACAATACAATTATTAGCTATTCAGACTGTTCAAGGGCAATTCGAATGACTAAGAATGTTGTTTACAATGTTGTGAACACTATACTTGTGTCGAACTTCAAACGAAACGGGGAAATCTGAAATTCAATAGAATTTAAAAAATAATGCTAACAGTTCCGTTCTCAATGAGTAATCGATGGGAAATAACTACATCATAGTGTAGGATTGCAAAATCTCGTCTCCTTTTCTCTCAAGAGTTGTAACAAATAATTTGTCGCTGTGTACATACTGTTGAGTGTATCTTGTTTTTTCTTTCACAGTATTATAAAGAGTATATACAAAAGAAGTGACAGTTCCTGTCAAATAGAAAAAAAATACATAGTTACGACAAACACTGAAGCACTTGAAGAGATCGAATGAGTATTTTTTTCGACTCTGGCTTCAGGAATGTTGGATGGGATATCATTTTTTATGCATTCAAATCTTCTGTCAAAATCTACAAAGTGCTGTCTAAATACAGAAAATGCTTATCGATAACCATGAGCATTCTTTTTCCTTTGCTATATTAACTACGAAGGCCAAGTCTCTGGGTTCATGTAAATCTAATGTAATGAATCATTTTTTTGCATATTTACCATTGTAGATCTCTTGTTCTGATCCTTTCCCAACCAGGACCGATCAAAAACACAAACCATCGCTATCATGGGCAACAAAGGCGCAAAGAAGAAACAGTCAAATGAGTTGACACCTAAACGTAAGTTCAATTTTTCTTCCATGATTATATTCATATTTAGTTTCTCTTTTTCATAGAAATTGCGATGCTTAAAGCGACTACTCAATATACTGAAAAAGGTACGGTTCAGCCATTACTCGCGATGACGTTTAATTTTTCCATGTGCCCTCTTCTTTTGTAGAAATCCGGGAGTGGTTCGCTGTAAATAACTCATTGTAGATTGTCGTTTGTACATACAATTTCATTTCTAGAATTTTCTTCGTGATTGTCCAAGCGGTAAACTCAACAAAAACCAATTCGTAGACACGTATAAAAAATTCTATAAACATGGCAATGCCGATTCTTTTTGCAAGTAAGTCATTATGGATCATTGTTTGTCTTTATATCATGTCTTTGTTCTCTCTTTCGTGCGCGCTTAAGAATTGCATTTTCCATGTTCGATAGCAATCACGATGGAGTGATTGACTTCAATGAATTCCTCCTGGCTGTGGCTGCTACAAGTCAAGGTGATTTGGATGATCGACTTGAAGTTGCTTTCGATATGTAAGTTCTGTAGATCTAGACTACGAAGGCTTCTCTTCATTCATTCAGATGCGATACTTCCGATGATGGACAAATCGATCGGAAAGAATTGGCAACTATGATTTCTGCTATGGTATGATTTTAAATTTATCATAATAAAATTTGTTTGTCACTAAGAAAAACATATCTGTTTCAAGTATGATCTCTTGGGTGAAACCGATCGAAAAGGAGACAAAGATCCTAAGAAGCGTGCTACAGAAATCATCAGTCAGCTCGATGTTGGTGGAGATAAAAAATTGAACAAATACGAATTCATTGCTGGGTATGTGTATGATGACAAATTGAAAACGTCTAGTATTCAATGTTTTTGTTTTCAGATGCAAAAATGATCCATTGCTCCGTCGTTTATTGGCACCGAATGCTTGATTGGTTCAACCATTTTCCATTGATATTATTTAGCCAACATTACTTTTTTTCAATTGGACAGAATCATTGATTTCATATTTGTTTGCTCAATATATTTCGTGTTCCCTTTTTGTTTTTGACTGCACAATCATTAGTAATTGGTTTAAGCATCCATATGTAACGGTGGGTAAATAGAGCATAGTTAAAATTCTTATGTTTAACATTTTCTGATGTTGACCTTTGATGGTAAACGCTAGATTGAATGGCTATCATCGTAATTGCAGAATTCTGAATGAAATCAAATTTTCATGAATATGTTTCAGAGATTTTATTGAAAATTTGAAAATTGTTCGTGTATTCGTACGTGAAAAAAATTGAATTCTTTTATGCTTATTCGCAAATGAAAGCATTTCAAAATCAAGTCTTCAATAGAAAAAATTGTCTACAAGCATTGGATTGTTTACAATGAAAGTGTTTAGAAACATTTTCAATGGATAGTATCGTTGTGGAAGTCTTTAGTTCACTGATATAAATCACATTCTTCAACCATTGAACAATCAATAAATTGGAATAACGAAACCAAATTTGACTATCGACCATAACTAATTGAGTTCGGCTGATTTAAATTTCATGCAGATTGTAACTGACTCTATGCTAATAAATAAGGCCTGTAATAAATGATCGAAGTGCACCTTAATCTATTATATTGAGAATCTTGCAAGTTCTAATTTGATATTCAATTCAGTCATGTTCATCCGCCGAACCAAATGCATCATCTAGCAGAGTCCCTATATCTACTGAAATCGAGTTTCAAATGGCTCATTCAGAGTTGAGACCAATTACTAAGAGATAGTGTTAATTAATATAGAAGATGACAATGGTAACATGAATAGATTTCGCGATCGACTTCAACTAATCGGATCCATTTGGCGGCAATCGATTTAGTTCGATGAGGAAGTCCAAGGAAAAGTGTGCTTGTAATGTTTTTCAAATTATTCTCTTGGTAATATTTATCAGTTTGAATTTTTATCCCATGAATAATAAGTGTTGACTAACTAGGAAGTCAATGTAAAAAACTAATAGAACTTTGTTTCCGACGAACATCAAGCCATGGAATCCATTCTAACATTAATAGTATTGCGAAATGCTGAACAGCCATAAAGAAATCAACAGAGTCACAATGGACTTTTATCAAGAATGAAAAAGAAGCAATCGCTGGAGATTCATGTTAGAGAAAATGAGTTTTGAATGCTTCGACGTATAGAGATCCCTTCTAATTTATATTCATACTCAAAATTTTGGTTTATCGGTTTGATAATTTTAGTTGATTCAGATCAACGTTAACACTATGCTTCTCTTCCAAGTTTCTAGTAAGCAACTTGGGTTTATTTCACCATTGTTATCTCCTATCGATTAGCGCTACTGTATAAATAAAATGTTGGGATCTATTCAATTGTGGGCATACTATTGATTTCATTGCATCTGTAAATTCGTAATTATTAAGTGCGATAGGAAATACTTTTATCGTAGTTATTAGAACAGATATAAATAAATATTTATAATTTATTTTTTCATATTCTATGCACATATCTACATTATTTACAAGAGAACTGTTGACATTAAAACTTGATTATTAACAGCAGTATCGTTGTACATAAGAAAAAAGAAGTGGAGATGCAAGCATTCGTGCTGAAATAGCAACAATGTCGAGGTATGTATTAATCAAAAGAAAAAACAGTAGCTGAGAGAAAAATCTTCCATAAACAAAAAACATTAACATTCAGGTCACTTATTTCGTACGCGTTACTCATTGATTAACCGAGATATCAAAGTTCAACATCTATTTTTGTTGGATATACATCCAACGCCCGATTGCGAAAAATGTATCCCTGTTTAAAGCGGCGAGCAAACGCATTTTTTTAAACGTTACTTGTGCCGTATATAAAGACATGCGATAACCATCCGCTATCTTATTGTTTTTACAATAATTTACCTAGCGTTAAACAAGAAGCGAGCCGTTATTTTCTTTATACTTTCTTAGATACATCCCGCTGTGACAAAAATCAAAAGAACATTATGAATAACTTTAGTGATGCATTGGGAGATGTTCATGCAAGATTAACGCGAGATACTTCATCTTCGTGTGATGATACAAGTTCTGCAAGTGATTCCTACAATATGACTCTTCGAATTATTTCGATTTTCGTCTTATTGATCGTTTCATTTCTTGGCGCTTCGATTGCTCTAGTTTCAAAGCTTTCTAAACGCTTAACTATACCACCAGTTATTATTGATACGGGAAAGTTTTTTGGCACTGGGTAAGCTTCTCTTTTTTGTTCGAATAGAATACTTGATTAATTATTATTGTTTTTTTTCTCTCTGTAGTGTAATTCTTTCTACTGCATTTATTCATATGTTGCCATCAGCTACAAGTGCATTGACAGACAGCTGTCTACCTGACAGTTTTACAAGTTATCAAGCTTATACAGGTCTTTTTGCTATGTTAGCTATATTGTTCATGCAACTTATCGAGTTCATTGCACATCATCAAATTCGAAGAACACGTTTAGAAGAGAAAACAATTGAAATTCACACCATTTCTGAATCGTCTACTGTCGTTCCTATTGAAATTTGTCAACAGTCCGGTCATGCCCACGGTTTATCTGTATTACAAGAACAAGAAAATCATCGTGTGAGCACCTATTTACTTGAAATCGGTATTGCCATACATTCTGTTCTCATTGGCGTGGCTTTGGGTACTGAAGATGGTTCGACATTTGTAGCTCTTTTTATTGCACTTTGTTTTCATCAATTTTTTGAAGCCATTGCACTTGGTGCACAAATTGCACAACTCAACAGTAAATCAATAGTACCAGCTATTTGTATGGTTATATTCTTTTCTATCACAACGCCTGTCGGTATAGCAATTGGTATTGGTGTAAGGTTTGGTACCTACAATCCGAAATCAATAGCAGCACTAGTCTCAATCGGTACATTGGATTCAGTTGCAAGTGGTATTCTAATCTATGTCGCTTTGGTCAATTTAATGGCTGGTGAAATGGGTGCAGGAGCACATGGTTTCTCTGAATTGAAAATAGGTTTCAAAATGTTGTATTTTGTCGCTCTATACCTTGGAGCAGCATTCATGGCTATCATCGGGCGATGGGCATAGATAAAACATTTTGCACTTTTGAAAAAAACTTTTTGCACCGGGTGTTTTGTTCTTGATTAAGTAGTTCTAAACATATAAATAAACAGTATTCAAAAAATACACAACTAACAACAATATGGCTATTGAATACTTCAAGTGCCCTCGCAATTGCAATTATTGATCTCTTACTGCCCTATTCAGGCCATCAATGAATTTAACTAATCCCTCAATAAATTAGCTTCTATTCTTTCTTTTTCATTGATGGAGTGTTTACATGCAATACTCCCCCCCCCCTGTCCCCACTCTGTTCTCGTCTAAAGGCACCCCTGTTTAAGAGGGCATTATATTTTAACCAGCCATGTTTGCTTTTGCTTTTCATACATTAAAAATATACAGAAAAGTGAAAAAAAAACGTTTTTGATTGGTTGAATCTCTCAATAGAATATGATGGCCTTTACAAATGAAAACTATGATATAATTTCAAGAAGATGAGTATCGTATTCAAAATTATAATCACGGAAGTCATAGAAACTAAATAAAATGGAAGCAACGAAAGCAACAATTTATTCACGCAAGTAAAATTTTTTTAAGATATAAACTAGTAACCAACTATGATAGAAAACATCAGAGAAAAGTTTCTTTTAAAAGTTTAAAATAACATTAATGTGGTCATGATTAGCATAGCTTGTGAAAAAGAGTGTTTATAAGCAACTTTGATTTCTTTCGATTTTTGTTTTGCACGTAACACGCCGTTTTCTTCCGATCACTTTTTCAAGTGCTTAATAGTCCTTATAAGACTTGTGAATACAGTAAGGGTAACTGTAAAAGAAATCCTTTTTAAATATTTTCGAGTTCGAAAGAAAAATTAAAAAAACTTATTGATGCTGATGTTGATCCTGTTTTTTGTAACTCGATCCATGTGATGAATAGAATTGCTTCAAGGCATTCGAATGACTTGAGACGAGCATGCTTTCTAAGTATTACATATGCACGATCGACCGTTGAGTATTATTTTAAAATGTATAGTCAGCTCTGTCCTGTCAATATGAACTGTTTGTGTCTTGATATGATACTTCCAGCAATACCCTGTTTTTCTTTGATTGCTTTTGCATGTGATCGTAGTCAAGGAAACATAAGACATAATACGCAGTTGTTTTCTTTTTTTTTAATAGAGTCGATAGGTTGTACAGAAAACAACGAAAATCATTTTTGCATACTATTCGATGACTTATAAAAGCGTTTTAAAATTCACTTTCACTTTTTTTCAATATGAATATGCAGTGTGAATTCAGAATAGAAGCCATATGAATGTACATAAAAAAGTTTCAAAATCTATACTGAATGAGTTCTACAGAAAGACGAACTTATGATTGCTTTCAAACGCAACAGTTCATTTGGAATGATCAAATCTATAGCAGAATAACAGTCGATAACGTATTCGGCATATGAATGCTAACGCAAACTATGTAGAGGTTGTTTTTTGTTTTGAAGAAATCGACCGACGTTATACAAAGTGTTACTTGTTAATTTTTAATAGTTGTAAATTACGCCTGGTTTTGTGATGTTTATTCTTCAATGCGATAGGAGCATGACGACGAAATGCCGAACTCTACTGAAGTGAAACTTCGAATTTATCATATGCTCGGCACTGTTGAATGTTGACTGTGTATCAAATCTGAAAAGTAGCTGTCTTCTTTTTAATTAAAAAGTTTCAAGTCAACACTGCATTCAACATAGACCCAATTACCTACCGGAGCATTCAATAAATCTCAATAGAAATTTCAATTAGCAAATAGCTTGCTGTATTTGTTTTTCAATCTACGAAATATTATTTTCTGTTAGAAAAATCATTCAATTTTTAGGATCTTCTCGACTTAATGTCAGATTTGATTTATGATCATTTTATTGTTTCTCATCATATTACTAAAGGATTGTTTACCTTTTCTTTTTGAAAGTAAGACTGTTCGAAGAGTAAGTTCTGGTATTCGAAACAAAAGATGTTAAAATTCGTTTTTTCGTTGTCACCTTGGGATGAATGGTTTTATAGTAGTGAAGATAAACTGAAAATATATGATCGGATTGTTTTAGAAATAACTAACCCGTATATAGTTTCTTTGGCAAGTAGTTGTTTGATAATAAGAAAAGGTCAAGTATTTACTTTTCACTTTCTTCACAGGCAATCGTTCAATGTGTATAGATTAAATGTGAAACAAAATAGAAGCAATGAAACGATTCAATAATTCTCAATTCTATTGAATGATGAACGCTGAAACCAAACAGACAACCTACTTCTTATGCAATAATTAACTACTTGATGACTTATCCATCATCTTACTTCGCATATATTGTAGCAGACCGATGAACATAAATGTTCATTTCTTAGTTATTACGCTTTTCTAGATAAACTACTGCAACAACAAGTACAGATTGGACGCAAGATATAAAAAACTTGCACTGCTGGTTGTACTCGAATCGAATGGAAGCTTCATTTATGGAATTTAAGTTAGAATATTCAATTGTCGGCCTCAATTATCTATCGAAATGCTCACGCACTTTGAAAAAATACGATTCACAGATTAGTATCCGAGCAACGCCAACAATAGATAGCATAAACAACTTCGTCTCATATTTCCAATAATGCGATAAATGTCAGATTAATTTCGATGGAAATTCTAGTTAACAAACAAGTGGCAACAAATGATACTTTCGGTACTGGAATTGAGATTCCTAATTGATATATGGTATCAATCCGTGTATCATCTTGAGATAAAGTGACCATCGATCATACGAATGAATCCAAAGATAATGAAATATCAAAGAAGCAGCTTAATAAAAAACCATCAATCTCTTATTTATGTTCGAAATCAACTTCTATGCAGTGGTTCGCATCTATGAAATTCATGATGCATCGATCAACGTAGATTTAAGAAATAGAACTCTAATACTTCCAGCATTCAAATTTATTACAGTGTCAATAGAAAATCCACTAATCGATTTTTTTACGTGCCCTTTCTTGCATCAGAGAAGCTGATGATGATGTTTTTTCTTCTATTGAATAATCAAGAAAGGTATTTATAATAGGAGACGCGATGAGAAAGATCTTCGATTTTGACACAATGATACTGGATGAGTAGTGTTATAGTAGAAAAAAAAGTATAGCACTAACATAGATAGTAAGATCATTTAACATCCAAATTAGTGAGATAACAACTGCTGACTTGAGATCGAATGTTTCGTGTTCAATATTAAAATGTTCTAATTCTACTTCGGAATGAATAAATAAACGTGTGCCTATTCGTATGGATCAATGAGAAATAAGTTACAGGAAATTTTAGTGTCATTGTGCCTTATGTATTTCGATTGGTAAGTTCACAATAAACTGTACCGAGTAGTTGACTAGCGGTTGGGAGATGAGTAGGAATAGGTGAAAGAAATTTTTAGAAACAAAGTTGATCGAATTTCTTTGAATGCCAATATTTTCTCCGCTGTTACAACTTGGAGCCTTCGGAAAGTTTTTTCCCCGTTTTTGTTGGCATTTCTAGCGATTCCGAAGAATTGTTCAATTTTCGATATGCTCTTTTTCTCCAACATTGGCATTTAATTTTAGCGTAAGTAATATTTTCCCATATAATGAAAAATTGTGCTTGAGTTATTTTTGGAAAAATTCTTGATTGAAGTAAAATAAAAACTTAGTTACACTTCATGTTTAGAATCAAAACTTTTCAATCTTTAAATAATAACTCACTCAATTTTGCCAATAGAAAAATCGAAATCTTCTCTTTCACG
The DNA here is from genome assembly GCA_900239685.1 of Rotaria macrura. Classification (NCBI taxonomy): domain Eukaryota; kingdom Metazoa; phylum Rotifera; class Eurotatoria; order Philodinida; family Philodinidae; genus Rotaria; species Rotaria macrura. The sequence goes on from OENT01000918.1 coordinate 48,848, forward strand.
CAAGTGCGTAAATGTAGATCCGAATTCAGCAGTTCGAAAAGTGTGTCTGAAATCTTAGTCACAACTAAAACACACCTGGTGGTTTCCATGCTAATTCGAGTTTCACACCTGCGCACGAAATTATAGTGAAACATAGTTTACGGGAAATTAGTGATGTTTCTTTAGTGCGATAGTTTTTGACAAGTTGGGATCTATCTTAAAGTAGTTCTTGAATTTCATTGAATTCTAAGAAATCGTGCGAATAGATATATATCGAGAATAAAAAACCTAACTTCATAATTTTGATAAATTTTTAGCACCTACAGATTACTCGATTCCAAATTACGTCAGCAACAATTCTATAATGAATCTTGATTTTTACAAGAAAATGGAATTATAACACCATGATTCTCATATGAACGTAGTTATAATCCAACTTTAGTATATCGTAGTTACTAACTTTGTGAGCATTACCATGAAATTTCAGTGTCCAATGTTAAGTTGATATCCGAGACTTCTCGATGAAGATTCTAGTTTTCAAATCATTTCGAAATTTCAAGTGTCGTTGTTGTATGAGTTTATAGATGCCTTAATGCTTGGCAATCTAGAAGCCTTCATCCAACAATGAATAAAACTCCTAAAATCTTCACAAAGACCAACGGAAAATGTATCTATATGTGTATCATATTTCATTTCTACTGTGAAAACTACTTGTATTCACACTACATACTCGTCTGCAACGGAGCACGACTGTTCAACAATAATAATTTGGGATGACAATTTACTTTTTTTTTGATTGACAACATGAAAAAAATTGATCATTTCAACAATCAAATGAATAAATAGGATAACTATTTGCTCTAAATATAATCTCATTTTCTGATCCAATTTATCAAATAAATAATTTACTACTATTGAACTAGCCATGGCACATTATGCAGTTGAATGAATTCTATTTCATCTCTCGAACGCTAATTCATGTCTACTTCTAATACTAGAGTTCTTTCAGAGTCCTACATCGCTGTGACAGGATGTTGTCGGTTTTAGAGAAATTTCCACTGAATCTTATCGGATACGATTGTCGAAATGGTTTCCGTTGGCTTATATGCACTGTCTCTTTGAAAGTAATCTTTTCCTTGGATTTTTCTTTTGGTAAAAATGTAAACTAAAATATAATAATGGCTAACGATAGAATCGTATACAGTAGGTATCAAACATTTTAAACATTTTCTATGCGATCATGATAATTGATTCGTTTTCCTCGAATGAAAATAACAGAAATCTATGGAAAATGAACATCGAATCAATGCAAAACGAATTACTATTTCATCTATTCGAATTTCTACCTACTATAATCATCTTATTCATGGATTTTACGTCCTCGATTATCGCTTTGCTTTTCTGATTCTTCGACATTTAGGCCAGTACAGTATCGATTTTCGATCCATGTACTTCGATGATTCTCTTATACTTTGTGGAGCATGTATTGCGACTTTGATCAATCGACTACTTGCCTTGCATTGGTTCGACGAATGGAGTTAATCGCAATTACTTCACGGATTAGACATTGATGACTTCACATATAAGTGATCAATTTGTCCTATTGAAATCATTTTCATCAACTTATCGTTCGACAGTACAGTTAACAGAAAGAAACTATGCTAGTATTACCTCACGTAATCAATCTCACTCATTCTACATAAGAAGCTTGCCATTGGTCACGATCCAAGCCGAAAGATTGATCTAGTTCACTTATCCATTCTTAACCTGTGCATGAATTCTAGCGAAGCTCACTTATTGTTGTATTGATGAGACTTGTGCGGATGTATCAGATCATCGCAACGTCATAGAGAAAAAACGTGGCATCACCGAGTATTACAAATCCATCTATTTTTGGCGATGCGACTTTTCTTTTAAATATGGCTTCTGTGTATGAAACTAATCCGAACCTTCGACACTTCTCAGCATATATTGACAAGCTTTGTGCTGGAGAACTACCGGATGTACCTGTTCTATCAATAACTTATTTTAAACTGTCTGTAAAATGCTGTGAATTCAATCTACGTTACATGTTACAACGATTAGTCCTATAGGTATCGATGGAAAGTGTTCTATCACGATGACATCAATAGATATGAACGAGAAATATTCATTTCTAATCATTTGCCTACAAACTGAATAAATTCTATCCCACGGTAGAATCGAATAGTACTTTATAGTGTATGAAAGAATCAAACAGCAATTTGATAAATTGATCAATATACTTCGAACTCCATTGTGGCTTCTTCAGTATCGTTGGCTAACTTGATCTGATTCGTAAATGATTGGACCATTTATTAGATTTTATACTTGACCGCACGCTTTGACCAGTTTAATGCAAATGGCTGCGAAATAGATAAAATCACTTGTTCTCAGGCAAGAGAGGAACTAATAGTTACTCAACAATATACATCATTTTTATTATTTTATTGAGCCCAGAAAATACTTTATTGAGAAGACAGTTCTTCGGATAATCTACTATTGAAAATCAAGAACATTTCGATTAAATGGATTGATCTACTAGGATACTATATATAATACGATGAAGAGGAATGTATGAAACTGAACGACTCATATCTTGCAATACAATGTGAAGTACTTCATATTATTATGAAAAATCGAAGGACAATATGTTGTCTCATTAAAGCAATGTATTGCAACTTGCGATTATTATGTATGAGATGTAAAGATGAAGAGAAAAAAATTGAAGAGTATGAACTTATGATCTGATTATAGCAGCAATGGATCGATGCCCGATCATTTTTAGAAATATCTCACTGCCGCAGTAATTTGATACTAAGAATATCTTTAAAGGAATACTACATGATGATATCAATAAATTACTGAAGGACTTATTTTGTCGGCATCACACATCATGGATGCTAATTTATTCATAGTTTTACTTAATAATTAGAGTTTCTATCAAATATAATATAACCGGAATCGTTATAGATCTGGGTTTTGAACCGATAGATATTTTCCACTTTCCTACTCTACAATTCTATCTAAATAAGAAGAAGAATAAGCATCCAAGCTAATATATATCCAGATCACCTAAAATTAGTTTAGTCAACAATTTTGACAATGCTCTTCGTGAAACTATTCTGATTAAGGTGATATATTCTACATGAATCTACTAGGATTATTCCCAAAAGTTCACTAAGAAATAGTATTTCATTTTAAGGCTCGGCTTGTTATTTGTAGATAAATATTTTGTTGCGAGGGCGGATCAGAGATGGACGAGTCGAGCCTTTTCCCACCCAAGTCAAGTTAAGTCGCTGCTAAAAAATGGAGGAATTCAAGTCTAGTCATTTCTAAAAATCAGGAGCAGTCAAGTCAAGTCAAGTCAAGTCACAAGTTAGGAGCTTGATATTGCTTTAAAAATGTTTTATCGTTTTTGGAATTCTATCTATTGTCTCCGATGTTGTCAGAAATGACTCAACAGATGTGGAACAAGGCACTGAAGCAAGAGATAATGCGTACACATCTGGAGAATCATCTGATAGATCAACATCAACTGGTGAACTCATTTCATTCATATTTAAATTTTAAGAATGTTAGAATACATTTAATTGCTTAACACAATGGATCATGTATGGATCATCGTCAACTATTATCATTGATTTAATGTCTCTGCTAATGATGTTGCGAAATGTTCTATTTCTTATTGCGTAGCGACTGTTCATATTTATTATTATAAGAAATGCACAGTTTTCCATACATTATTGATGTCAAAACAATAGGCACTTCATCATAGAACAGAAGCAATAACGTTAGGTTGTATGAGTGTAATATCCATCATAGCTGCAGAAATATGCTTGACTTAACTCACGTTTTTCAGCAAATTCACAAGTCAAGTTAAAAATATATCAATCCAAGTCAAGTTATGCCCAGTCATAAGTCCAGAAAAAAAGGCTGTCGCAAGTCAAAGTCAAGTCTTCGAGTCATTGAAAAGTAGTTCAAGTCAAGTCAAGACCAGCCAAAAATGACTTCACTTGACTCGCCCATCTCTGTGACGGATGTTCGTCATCTATGCATAGATCACTAATGCGTTGTTTATTACCTGTTCAGTGACCAACGCCAATAACACTCTGAAAGAAACTAGACCGATTCTACTAATGATCTATAAAGCCAGTATAAAATATACTCTTCGATAAAGTATTCATGCAGGAAAAAGTAAAAGCAATGAAAAATGAAAATTGTAACAATAAAAATGAGAGAGTCTTTTTTAGAAAGTATGGAGCTCAAAGTACTCACAGCATTGGACAAGTTTCAACAGGCATTCGATTGGCGAGGCTCTGATATCTTCATACATATACACATTTAACGCAAAATGATGGATAGACTCTTTCGTTAATACTACATTATTGATTAGATGATGATCTTTTAAGAAACTGGAAGAATATTCTTACGACTATTATCTTCGGGGTGAGATGATCACTAAACAATTTTCCACTGTAGTTTTGTTTATTCGGCACTGAAATGACTTTTATGAAAGTAAACAGAAAAGTATGAGAAGAGGTCAAAATGTACAGACAGCTGCAATTGATGACTAGGTAAACGCTTCTAGTTTTATAGTGACCGATTACTATAACAATTTTAATTCAAAAGAAGATGAAGAAAATTCGTATCCATACTATCGTTACATCTATACTAAATACTACATGTAGAGAGCAAATGAGGTGTACACTAGTCAGAGCTATTTTGTACTGGAGTAAGACAGGGTGCAAAACGTCCCCTACTGGCATCTCTATTGAGCCAGTATCTGGCATGGATATGAGCACAGAGGAAATTTACTGCGAAAAATCTAGTTGCAAGTGAGTTTCGGTGGGCATTGTTATACGCTTGATTGATTGTAAGAGAGAAACTCATATTTATCCTTAGGTTAAAAAGAAATGTTAGATTAAGTGTTCTTCATTGTTATCATTCGACGAAGAATATATTTTCTGTTATATCTAACAATGAAAATGAAACAAAACATTTCAATAGACTGTAACAAGCAGTATATCATAGTTCAATATTGGTTTTTTTTTCTTTATTATCATTGAAAATTCTAAAATAAAATATTGCTATTACGATTAGTTATCAAAACCATAAATGGCACCCAAAATAACCAATAACTTTCACCGAAACACTATCGTGTTGTCTTTGGTCTCGAATTACATGCATTACTTTTTCAATCCATACATCTCCGGAATTCTTAATGTTAACTGATACCAAATGACGATTGTTGACACTCCTTCTTAATAAGTATTTTATTATCGATTGGAAATCTTCCTGAACAACATTCATCGTGAGATGCTGCAATGACAGAAAAAGATCTACAAGCAGTTTCATTTGTCCGAAATCGCACCATGATTTGACTGTAACTTCCTTAATTCTATTGTTGTTGGATACAGTGCGATAAGTTTCACTACTTGGAAGTAATAACATATCTGTTTCATCCGGTGTTATAGAGCTAAGTATTAATGTAGAACAAGAATGTGCATTACGCAAAATTTGGATTATGTGAGACAAATAAACATTATTACATGTAATGATAATAGTATTGAGTTTCGATAAAGACAGAATACTATTGATAGTAGTCACGATCGAGACACGACAATGATTAACATTATCGACGATAGTAAGCTCAGTAGCATTTGGAAAATAGATGGGACTGTTGTTTACTATTGATTTCTTTTCTACATGAACATGATGAACTGAATCGAAATTATTACCGATAAGACCTGAATAGTTACAAGGATACTGCCTGGTATTCAATATATAGTCGCGTCTTCTACAAAAGAAAAATAGAATACTTCTAGACGTATGAAATAAGAAACAGCATTTTCTTTACCTGTATGGTCGCGTTGAATAGAATATTATGCAATTTGAATCTCTGACACAACAATGCTGATGTGCAAAAAACCATTTCCGTTCGATCCAAAACGAAGTATTAAACTGACACATTAATTCTTGACAAGATATTGCAGCTATGGAAGTATTTCTCGTAGGTTCTATATGTTGAATATCGAAGAATTTTAATTGAGATATGCAGGATAAAATCACTTGTTCCCATCTTTTTGCATTTAAATATTCTAGATGATGGCTTGTTGATAAGCGTAAAACTTGAAGATGATGAAAGTATTGTCTGATAAGCGATTCGAAATCATTGAATGAGACATATTTTAATTTGACAGATAGATATGTCAGATTATTTAGATTGACTGAAAAATTTCTATTGTATTTACGGTTAGAATGGCATAGATACTTAATTGATAAATGACGAAGGTAAGGAACGTATGATAATAGAGATCCAAGTGCATTTGTATTTACTGTATCTTTAATAATAAGACGTTTGATAGGACTAAAATTATCAGTAGCAATGGGCAATGGATCAGATTCATAATGATCAACTAACGATAGAACACAGCATTGTAATGCTGGTAACCGATATATATGACGATAGATATCATTTCTCGGTTTCTCTATCGTCATACCACGGATTATTAATAAGGTAAGTGTTGGTAACGAACATAAAGCTTCGAGAAAATCGGGAAATTCTTTCATATGAATGTCATCAATAACAATTGTTTTTAGTTGTGTAAACAATATAATATTCTCATACGATGGCAAAATAAGTTCGACTATGAACAAATTCGATAAAGACATCGAGTCAATGCGGCGTTTGTTATGAGTGAGAAACTGTTCATAGTATTGCTGAAATGATGATTTTGATAGAGTGGCTGTATTGAATTTGATTGGAATAACGGAAGAATTGAAGAAATTTCGAAATCGTGTATTCAAATTGTAAAAGATTTCGTACGCTTGGCAACCATCGAGAAATTCAAATATTTCATAGATTATTTCATTAGAAAAATCTTCCAACACAGTTTGTACATTTGTAATTGATGTGTTCGTTTCAGTTGTTCTTCCTACGTCAAAATCTAGATATCAATGAAAATAAAGATTAATAAAAAAAAATACACTACTTTCTCTTTGGGCTGTATTATCAACAGATCCGTAATCAAATGAATGATGATTCTGTTCTTGAGTTTGATTCATGCTAAAATATTTGAAATAATACATAAATTAGAAAATTATTTTACTCGTTTAAATAGAAAAACAATATTTATTTCTATAGTATGTCCAACATTCACCGTTCGAACACAACATATTCTTGCAAGAAAAAAACAAAAATAGAAAGTAAAAATATCTCTCAAGATACGAAAACAAATGGGTAAAGACGGCAATGTGTCTATGACTCACTATGCATGGTGATTACCTAAGTATTGTTAAATTGCATCAAATATTTCAGTAAAAAATAGTAAGTTGTATTTTTCTCCAGAAGCGTCACGTCAAAAAGCAATTTAGTTATTTTCGGGTATAGTGTAAAGTTATGTCAATATTTGCAATCAGAAATAATGTTGCAAGAATTTTCATGGATTCAATAAAACAAATCACGTGACTATATAGAATGAAAACATTTTCTATAATTCAGATGAATTCATCAGAATTTTTAAAAGTTAAATAAATGATTTTTCTTACCTCTCTTCAATCAATTCAATCTGAAAGATTTAATTTTAAAAGCCTATTGTTTAATGAGAATGATATATACAAACTTTTTCAGATGAGAGAATATCATGAGTAATGATCCCATGCTATTTTCACTGAGACGATATGTCAGACATAGTTTCAAATCAGCTATCAATATCTAAGAAAAACAACGTTTGTGAGTGTTAGTACATGTCAAGGGAGAAACAGTACTTTGAAGGAATTTTAAAATATAATTATTTTAATTGATTTCGGATAAACACAAAAGCTGCTGATTTTTGAATTGTAACTTGCAGATTTACATGAAAATACACTCTATGTATAATTGCAATTCATAAGATTTTCAAGTGTTTTAATTTCAGAGAATTGAATTAATAATGAACGGGCAGAAAGTCCTGACCGGATTCGTATAAAAGATTCTTTTCTGTGAAAGACGTGTTTGACATCTTGTTATTAGACGTGAGAAATTTTGTAGATTATCGAATAGTGCATCTCGACTGAAGTCGATCTATTTATTGATCAGAGCGACGAACGAATATATGAGTGAATTATACCTTTTTGATGCGATTGAATATTTAGCTATGATTGGTTAATCATTTTCTTTCATTGACCGAATTGAGTAATGTTTTTATGCGTTACTTAGTCCTAATCACTCTGCATACATACCGAATTTCAGCTCTCTAGCTCGTACGGTCGCTTATACTTATAAGAGATACACTACAAAACAAAAATATAATTTTTTGATGATTCATCCAAAGAAACAGATGTATTGGTACGATATAATCATTCGTGCGGAACTAAGATTAAACTTCTTAAGATAGTTTGGCAATCACTTTCACTATTTAACCATAAAAGCATTGCCACGTGTGCTTTTTAGTATCACGTGACATAATCGAATGTTTGAAAAGGCTATATCTCCCTGAATATTCGAGAAAGTGTTGTATAATTTTGGCGTATAATATTGGTATAGAGTATAACAAAATACAATACTCAAAAGAAATGCTCAGTTCTACTTTCACTTTTTCGAATCAATCGTGACAAAATGTTGTCATTAACTCTTATGAATAGAAAAACAGACAGATATCATGAAAACAATGAGATACTGATTATATAAGACCTTGAAAAGATAGATAGAAGAGTACATAAAGATAGAAAATACATAGAGTGAGTATAAAATATCCAAGAATCGAGAAGATGCGATAAGATCAGGTGGTGATGACGAATTAAGGGATAGTGTGATCTAACGGAATGTGAACATCATCATACAGTTAAAATTAATTATATAATGACTTTAAAATGATTATAACACTGAAGACAAGGTTGAACGAGTATACGTCTGCTTTTCAAGTTTTAGAAAATCGCTTACAATGTTTCAGAAAAAAATCATTTTCAATCGAACATTCATGATGAATGGAAATTTTGTAAGGCACACATGTGAACAATAGCTGGAATTAAGACTTCCTATTGCGTCATCAAAATAAACTATTACTCTCATGTCATTTGTGACTAGTGTATTGAATTAGTAAGTGTAAAATGGGTACTTATAAACGAAGATAACCATTGTTTTAATTATTGGTTCAAAAAAAATTGAGAATATAGAAGCACAATGTTCATAAAGTCAATTTACGAATTTTTTCTTCATAGTAACAAAAAAACCAGAAGTATTTGAATATCATATAAATTGAACATATTCTTTTCCATTGTTAGTTGAAGATAATAAAAATCTTCATATTACACAATATCGTGTAACACAAAGAAAAATGATTCAGTGCAGTTTCCCGCACACACCGAGTTGTGAAATACCCAATACTTATAACGTTCATATATACATGTGTTAATTCGATTGAAAGGGAAATTAAAATATTTCAGTGAGAAAAATATTCAAGAAATGAATAGAACAAAAAAACTTAGAACAAGTACTACGTAGAATTGTGATGTGTGCTTCACAATTGTATCCTACCAAAAGCATCCGTACCACACATTGCTATTCGGAGATTTGTCAGATTTATCTTACATCTTGACAGTCAACATGTAATTTTGGCATAAGTAAAATGTGTAAATTTCAAAAATAAATCTTCGCCTCTTGTTTTTCTCGGATGACATTTACTTTTCTTAGATTTGAGATAATTTCCGATTATGAATGTTAGCGTTAATTTTCTGAGAAAAAAAAAGCGTTCGTTGCACAAACAGGCTTTATATCACGAGTATCTTAATTTATTCAAACTGAAATAGACCATGTTCGAATGTTCCTACTCGATCTTGTCATGCTTCTCTATTGATTATATAAGAGTTAAGGAAAATCAAAATATCATCGTTGATATCGACACGTAATTACCAATGTGCACTGAAATAAAATAAAAAACTACCCTATTTAGAATTTTGATTTATATCTCCTAGACTTCTACACTCGACATATTTAAACTCAGCAGGGCAGGTCTGTGGTTAAAGATGAACATAAAAATTTGATTAACACTTTTACTCATTGTTTTCTGCGGAAATAATAGTGATTTTCATCATAGACCAAACACATTTATACATCAAGTCTTCCACATCGAAAATGTTCAAAAGTGAATGTACATTAGAAATTTACAGGAATAAAAGTCAAATATAATTTGTACATGTTTCTCATTTGACGATGAACAGAATGTGCAAAGGTAGTATAGTGAGTTTCATGAAATTCAAATTAATTCAACATTCAGATTTTCACCGAACTTGATGAGTCGAAGAAAAAATAAAAGATAAAATTAAGCAGTAAACGAAAAATGTTGACGAGCCCATTAAGTGAATTCGACGTATTTAACATTTTCATTAGCTTCATTTCCAACATGATCTGGATTAGTATCTAATTAGCTATATACATCCGTTTCGATAAAGTATTGAACTGTAAGTACAATCAATACTCGTTCTTTCTCCAATCCCATACAAAATATGTTGATTTACACAATGAATCATTAGTTTTCAATTCCATTCTATATAGATTTTATCAAGAATATAATTAATTGAATAATTATTTAGAAGCTTTTCAAGATCAAATATCCTTTGTATGGTTTCAATCATTTTCTTGTTCAACGTTGGAACTTGTAGACACAATGAACGTATTTGAATATGAGACTTCAGAGTATAATCCATTAAAATAAAATGTATGAACAATATTAGAATTGTGTAATCTGTGCATGCCACTTGAAAAAAGTACAAACATGGACAAAGTTGAATAAGAAATCGAATTTGATTGAGATCTACTAGTTTGTCAAGGTTCATTTTCGTGATTCTATTCTGATTCGACACCAACTGAAATTTGGTTTCCATTTCATAAGAACTATCCAATAATAATAAGGATAAACACGATATACTTAAAGAATCAAGATTAGGTAAACAATTGATAAGATCAATAAGTATATGCACTGATGAATTAGATAAATCAATAGTCAAACAAGTAACTTTTACTAATCGAAATAAAGATTTGATATTATCAATGAAACTTTGATATAGTTCGAAATCACAACGATTCTTTGCAATCAGTTCAACATATTCGTATTGTGGAATAGAACTATCTTGAGTATTCTTTGAACTCGTACTAATAGTATTATCCTTCTTTTTGTAGGTGTTGCTTGCATGTTCGGATAAATGATACCATTTTTTTCTAAACGTCAATGGCACATGAATAAGAACACAAAATTTATACTTGCATACCTGTACGAATGTATCGAGTATGTTACTGTACTTCTAGAAAAAGGTAATGCATCAATTTGAATCTCTAAATACCACTGTCGTTGACACCAGAACAGTGACGTGAAAAGACTAATATTTTGATGATACGGTCCCAATAGTAAAGTATGAGGAACGGTTTCATCATATTCAAATTCGAATTTGTATAAATGGGGTGTAAACTGTAAAATTAATCGTTGCCAATAGTTGGCATCCAGAAAATGTATTTTTTCAGATGAACTGAAATACAATACATTCAATTGAGAACCAAACTTCTGAATAAAACATTCAAGTTCAGAAAAATTTAAATGGCATTGGTTAAAATTGATATGTGTCAGACAAGGTAAGACCATAGTTTCGTGTATATTATAATCTACATTGCCACTGTAGAGTTGTTTACAAGTTAAACGACGTAGTTTAGGCGTGTATGAAAGTAAATTAACGAGTTCATTGAAAGTTATAACGATATCGACATTTAAGTATTCAATGCAATGAAATATTGCCGTTCGAGAAACTGGTAACGTCATAGGTGCATTCCATGGTCCATAAGATAGACTATTCGATTTAAGTGACGGTAAACGGAATATTGCTTCATAGATACTACTGAAAGATTTCACAGGACCAATAACAGAAATTTTCAACGCATATAAACGAGGCATAGCAATTAGTTGTTTGAGAAGTAAAAGAAGTTTATCTTCAATGATACCATTGATAACGAGAGATTGTAAACGATTGAATGATGAATCAATAGTGAATGATCTTGAATATTGTTTCGCAGCCAACGTACTTGATAAGCAAAGTGAAATAATTCGTGATCGATCTCGTTTTATAATTGTCTCACAAACATAATCAATGATTATTGGATACTTAGAATCAATATTAATTTTAAGAGGCACCGATGAATAAACGACAAGCTTTTGAAAACGACTATTAAGGTTTGCAAATGCTTCATAGATTTGATATCCATTGAGATAATCGAAAATACAACAAAAGACTTCATCCGACATATCTTCTATACAATTGATTGTTTCACTAGATCAGATCGAAAGAATTGATTTAAAGATATTGAAAAGATTTAATTCTCACCTTTTGTTAGGACTCGACGCTTAAATGGATAGAAAAAAAACAGAGTTATTGTTTAATGTCTATAGTAATTTCACCTACATTGTAAAAAAACATTTTTCTCTTCTACATGATTCATATACATATGGAACTGTCGTTGTGTAATTATCTTCATTATTTGATGTGTATTGTCTTGATTTGCAATAATATTAGCGAGTCATTTTTTATTCGCATAGACTATTTTTGTAATTTGTCTGCTCGTACCAATATTTACTTCACCAAAAACATAATGGACGATAATCACAACTCTATATTCCACGTATGAAGCATCGGCATGTATATATATATATATGAATGAGCAATACTTCCTCTAATTTTTCTTCGCTGGATTTACTTGGTTTTTCCCCATGGTTTATTAATGTCTACGATGCATGCTAAGTCACATGTGCGTTCGTTGATAGATTGAATAGAAAAAGCAACATTGGATAAAATTACTACATGAATCCTTATTTTTATATAGAAAGAAAATACCTTCATTATTTACCTGCCTTCAAAGCAATTCTTCATGCTCTATATGATTCATCAATTTGTGCTGTGAGGGATAATATTAAAAAAGATCGTCATAACGATGATCACATGCCAATCATAACCAGACCCAAATCAAGATTTTCAGTATGCTGTGCACCGATAAAGTACAAAGTATAGCAATTGCCTCTCGATAAACAATTCTGTTGAAATAATATATATAGGACTAAAATGCAAACATGTAGAAACGGGTTTTATACGCTGTATTTAAAAGATACATTCTTCTATCATAGCTTATGAAATTCTGAATAACAGTAGTAAATAAGTGATTTGAATTTTCCAAAGACACGCTTGTGATATAATTATATTCCATGGGATAGGGAGAGGAAGATGGCTTTCCCAGGTCCAACATCCACGATCGTAAACGATCGTTTAAGGAGATAAATGATGCTAAACGAAGATCGTGTATGGATTTATGGATTCCGTACACAATGCTCGTATACGGTAGAAAACGTCCACATAGGGACTCCATATAGGGAGGCCGTAAAACAATACGGAGAAGCGAAAACAAATGATCCAGCACTCCGTATACGGAGTCATACTACGACCGTATACGGTCGTATGCGATCGTATATAATAGCCGTGTATTTATTTTTTGAAATATCAACTTTTCTAGTGTTTTCACAGAAAAATACTCATATGAGAAACCTACTAAATGGTGACTCATTTTGCAGCTTTGTGCTCCCCCAACATATGCATTTTAAAAGATTCATTGGTGCCGAAATAGTAATACTCAGGGAGAACGAAGCCGTTTTCTTTTTTCTTCTTCCCAAGCATTTTGAATATATTATGAGAAAAGAACAAGAGGAAAGGAGGGGTGTCAATTTATATTTACTTTTCATTTAATTTACGAGTAAATTAAATTACCAATAATTTATATTTATTTTAAATATAAATTGAAATAACGAGGTATGTTTACAGCAGCTTATGATTGTTTTTTTTTTAATATTTATTTGTTAAAAATTTCAATGTCGACGTTTCGATATTTCGCATATCATTTTCGAGACTTGAGATGGAATTAGAGTTAAGAGAGAAAAAGTTGGGGATTTATACAAAAGTTTTAGAGAGTAATCATTGGATTTGATTCCATTCAGTGAGAATTCAGTTGGAAACCACTAGCATATATTCTAACAGTTGAATATGCGCATATTCAACTGCACCTCCTGCCATGGTGTATCATTATGTAGCCGTCTTTATCTTGACCATTGGTTTAGACTCCTGTATTCCCTCTGGGTAAACAATTAAGGGGACGGAACAAACAGTTCGGTTCAACGATGGTTTTCGAAGTAAAATTTGTAATGATTCACGAACTGATAGTCGATATTTAATATTATCTTTTGCGATAATTTTCCACCCGCTCCAATTAATTTTATGATTTTTTCCTGTTTGATGTTGAAAAAGAGCTGACTTTTTTAATTGTTGTAGGTTTAACTTTTCAGTTTCATCGGTTTGGTTTTGGTCCTTAGGAAAATAATTTATTTTTGCCTTGTCTTTATTACGATCGGATCTTCTTAGTTGTTGATCGGTACAGGCAGGTTGGATTATTTGGGAAGTCGAAAGTGGTTTGGGTTGTTGAGGGGCTCCGTGTTCGTGATGTCTTCTCGAGGCTTGTCTAGTAGTTTTTCCTATATAGCTTTCATCACAATCGTAGCAGGATATCATGTAGACCAAATTCGATTGGGAGTCTTTTGGAACATTATCCTTTTTTGAAAAGAACGTTGTTAGTGATGGTGGCGGACGAGGGATCGGTTGTACGTGAAGATTAGGTCGAATAGTTTTAGCTAAATTTATAATTTTCTTTCCCAATTCGTTTGTTGCTTTTCCAATATAGGGTAAATCAATGAAAGTTTGTTCAATTTTCCTACACTTCTCTTCTGTTTTTTTAGGTGTTGCAATCAATAATTTAGACTTTTCAAATCTTTCGAAATGTCTATTGAGTGTTTTTCTAATTTGATTGTGGATGAACTTAAGTGGGTAACCATTATTTCTTGCTAAATTGAGAACGAATTCAAATTCGGTATGCATCAGTTGGTACGATGAGCATATTCTGATTGCCCTATAGATCATTGAGCTGATAGCCGAGACTTTGTATGAGAAAGGGACAAATGAATTCCATTTCAAAATTAGTCCGGTAAACGTGGGTTTCCTATATATAGATGTTGCGAAGGAATTTATTCCAGCTGGGCTTATTGTTCTAGTTATTAATATGTCGAGGAATGGAAGAGAGTTATTCTTTTCAGTTTCAACTGTAAATTGTATGTCAGTGTCAAAACCATTTAGAATATTAAGTAATATATTAACGTCCGCGCTTTCTTTAATTAGTACGAAGCTATCATCAACGAAACGTTTGCAAAAAATGACTCCATTTGCTTCTAACTTGTATTTTAATTCTGATTCTAAATAGCTCTCCGTATTTCGAAGCTAGCTTTTACTTCTTTTTTTACAAGCCTGAAACAACACGAGAAGATACCCTGGGAAAAAAAGCATTCTGGTAAAACATTATACATTTCTCTCCAAAATTTTTTTTGTCGCGAAAATGGGAATTTTCAGTCCGAAGAGCTAAAAATCAGATTTTTAGACTTTTGGAAACTGAAAACGATTTGTGTGAGAATAGCACACATGTTAAACACCAGCGTTTTGTGACTTTCCTGAGTCTTCAATAAAGGCAAGTGACGCTTCTAAAGTCTCTAAATAATGTATCATTTCAAAATGTTATCAAACGAAATTTGGAATGCAAATTAATGCATTGAAAACAATAACACTTTGAGTAACACATCTAAAATTTTCAAGCGAGCCCATGAAAGAATGGTAAACTATCCGTTTCATCGACGTTGTCCTTAAAATGAAGGATTTATAAAAAAATCCAAAAAAGACTTTTAAAGGTCTTTTTTTGTAAAATGCTGATTTGAGTATCTGGGAACGATATAAATGATAGTTAAATACTCGATGTGATTTTTTTTTCTAGTGGAGGCCCGATTTTCCAAGCAGAAATAATCGGGTCGGAAGACGGTCGATTCCGACTGTTTTCCGTTGCTTCTTTATGGTAGTATTGTATTTTCCGGTCCAATCAGGGCGGAACTTGCCCTAGTTCCTGTAGCTTCCTGACTGATCCGAGGTATTTTCTTGAAATTTCCGGTTTTCGGAAGTGGCCGGAATACCCAAGTTCTGGGTACGAATAATTCCGGCCGGAATACTGCTTACATGTTCCGATGGTTTTTCCGGTCGTTTCCTGCCGGAAATACACCGGAACCGGCAGGAAGAAGCCGAAAAATATTTCGTTTCCTGCGGGTTCCGGCCGGATTTGGGTTTCCGGAATGAACGACCTGGGTTCTATTTCATTTTAAATAGTGTGATAAAGAAAGTGATAGTGAATAATGACTTATAATGTCATGGCTCCACTTGTGTTGCGCAGACAACAACTTAAACGAGGTTTTTCTTTGACTATTCTAGAGTAGTTAGTTCTTCAATAGTAAGTTGCACTTTCCTACGTAGTGTTTTATCTAAACTTTTTGTCTTTTTCGTGCACATCATGAGCTTTGTTTTACGTATATGTGATTGATTATGTTTTGTGTGAGTTGTTTTATTTTTCATTTAGTTGAGCTAAGTTTTTTCATGTACACTTCCATCTGTCTGATTTTGTATGTGTTTATGTTAATTATTAAACTGTTTCCGTTTTAACCGTTAAAGATGGGTGGATAAAGAAATCGATTTCATAAATACTTTTTCAAAAAACAAGAAAGACTTATCCATAGTAATACAACATAGGTACTTCTTGAGATAAACGACGAAAAAAGATCGTATACGATAAGATACGATGAAAACACGATCGTTTGCGATCGTAGATGTTCCATTTACGACCTCCGTATTTCTCTTATACGGTCACGGAGATATACGATCGTAATACCGAACCATGTAATACGATGAAATAAGGTCGTATACGGCATGTATACGGTCGTATACGATGTCGTTTACGAAAATAGACGACCGTATACTGACTACGTAAACCTCGACCTGGGTTCTAAATAAATATAGTCTACATACTCGTTGTATATTACATGTAAAAAAATACTATTCGGCTTGCTCTGCTAACTATCAACCTTCATTGTTAAAGTGGAGTCCTGAAGTTGTCGTGGGCAGAAAAGCCAATTGTGTTTGTTTAAAGTTTTTTCAGTAGACTTGTTTATATAGTCTAGGTTGATCTGTTTGGCTGGTTTTCAAAACAGTACGAGAAGAAGCGTGGTTGTTACTAGCCCAAACGAATTCTTTTGTGTAAAAATAATTTGAAAATGCACTTCTGATGTTCAATCTACATATTACGATTAGTATATCATCATCTGTTCTGTAAGGTTTGTGAAAATAGCATTTGGAGTGAACTCTATAGAGTTGCGTGAGTGCATTACTAAAATATTCAGCATGAAAATCGATGATAACACAACATTTCCCAAAAAAAATCATTCTGTTTCATAGATACTCAGGTGGATCATTCCCGGGGATTTAAGTAGTGTCAAACTTGAAACTTAAATTCAGTTATTGAAGTACACTTCAATTATTTAATTATTGAAGCATTCAATTATTCCAGTATTCCACTATTGAAGTATTCAATCGTTCAAATCTTCAATTATTCAACTATTCAAGTATCCAAATGTTGAAGATTGGCTTCAAAATATAGCCTTAGCCATTTATATATAGTTGGGTTATTTTATTGTTAGCTATTGAGAGAGTAAAGTACTCATGTTGTCAAAAATGGATAAAAACTGGGCGGTTAAGCGCAGTTTTACCGATGCGGCTACCGGTTCCCCAAACAGCTGTATACCGGAATTTTTGCCAGTTAACCGCGGTTAACCGATGTCTGTGTATGCAGCCCATGTAAACAGGAAACGCTAAATCGACGCGTTGAAACGCGAAAAACGGTTTTATGACGCGTTCCAACGCGTTTTCAGTATGAAACACACTAAGACACAATTAGAAAATTTTTGAAACGCATGTGAACGTAGTTTGAAAATAATATTAACTACGTCTCATCGCGTTTCATATTAAAATCGCGTTTTACGCAGTTGATAAAACTCGACTGAACTCGTTCTAACGCAATGTAATATGAGACGCGTTTGAACGTGATTTTGTAAAAACTCGCGTTGACATGCTACTAATAAGATTAGAGTCTGTAGGGTGTGCAATATATGTGAATAGATCAAATTAAATTGGTCAAGAAATTTTGGTTTTTAGATTCCTTGTAAGCGATAGATGTTTGTATCATTTTATCTTTATCCACATTTAAGAAGAGAATATATGATCAATATTCAGATGAAAAATGTTCATAGCGTATATAAACCCAGAAATAGGTATCGTTAAAATTATTAAATGTATACATTTGCTTTGCATTCACTTAAATAAAAGTACGTTTACATTTTGATATTTTACACTGCTTGTGTATGTTAGTGAGAGAACTTTGTAAGAATATCAGAAGTAAATTTGGTCAAGTTCGATAGTAACGAGACAAGAAAATTTATCACGTTACTATTCTATTCTATTTTTATATTATTTGGCATTTGTAGCTGTTATACATTACATTATTACTATTCTACATACTCAGTTTTTGTGGTTTCCAAGATGAAAGATCGAATCATATTAATGAAACTCAGTTAAGGTTACTAATATGACGATTAGATTTTTGGAAAATAAATATTTGATTTTTCTTAGCTCAACTTTGCTATCAAAGTTCTTTGTCTTTTTATGTATTATTCAGACGACTTCAAATGATCACTCTTAAGTAGTTTCATGAATAAATCTAGATCTTTTTTTCAATTGATATCAGTCATTATTGAAAGTTCACATTTCACTTACATTGATAGTTATATTAAGAAAAAACAAAGAGAATATATATAATAAAATAAAATCAGCTGATATTTAACATCGAACTATGATAGTGCCGCCGGTGATTTCATGTAAAAAAACATTATTACGCATCTTCTCTTAAATGGAAAAGGTTGTGAAATGAAATCGTTGAAATTAAAAAAAAATATTGAATAAAAGTCAATTTTGTGAAAATATTTTTTCTAACAAATATGCACATTGATAATTAATAATTTAGTAAAAATTATATTTTTTCTTCATTTATATCATTTATATCTTTGTAAATTTTATGTGAATTCATAATCCGCAAGGGGGAAACTACTGATTTAACTCAGCTGAAACTCAAATTAAATCACTCAAACTCATTTTAAATCAGATAAATCACTCAAACTCATTTTAAAGCAGCAGCTATAGTTGAAAAACTATATTTTCCAGCCTTACAGTTTAGTGGAATTCGATAGCTTTATTCGACTGACAGTTTAAGTTTTCTAAATATTTAACGAAAA
>OENT01000919.1:0-29161 GCA_900239685.1 Rotaria macrura
AATTCACTCATGAAAATCTGCTATATAGTGCATCAAATAGAACACTTCATTTTCTTTCCGAATCACTATTTGGATATGAGGTAGCTTCTTAGTATCACAGAAAAAAAAATATTGTGGTTCTATATTTTTGACCACTACAGTATTTAGATTGATAATATCATTTAAGAAGTAATAAATGTGTATAAATTTATTTATTCATATCTTTTGATTCTTTTCTTGTTATGATCATCAATATTATTTCATAAGTTTGCCATAATTCACTTGAAATGATAACAGCATCATTAATATTAAGATTTCAAAAAACAAACAATCCAATTGAAAATTTCAGAATTCTTCTCAAAATATGAAAATTTCTGAAATCTCTATTCAATTCTTATAGATACAAAAAAATATACATTCTTAAAAATGAGCAATCTTTCTCAAACAGTTATCTGAGGATGGAAATAGCATTTGTCATAATGTATAATTGGTGGGATGAAAAAGTTCCCGGAGTGTTTTTTTTATTGGAAAACCAATGAGAAGAAACATTACTAAATTACTACTCTTACCTATGCATGCAGTCTTGAATCTATGGACATGGTAAGTTCTGTTGCATGGAACATCTATACGAGAAAATACAAACAGATTTTTAGACTACTCTCTGTACACTGACAAAACAAATTATAAAAATTGATCATCTTTCAATGATATAGTCTCTTGTTCTATGAGATCCTGTCTCATTTAATAGTCATGAATGTGTGACACTAGTTCGTATTAATCGACTTTCTATCGGTCAATACAGCTACTAAATGATATAATCATTGTGAAGATAGATTATTAAAAAGTGATGACAATATGGATTTAAATAAAATAAATATTTAAATTTCTAGAAACCTAATGATCAAATCGCTATTTGAAATATATAGTCCAGAGTATTTCGAATGATTACTCACATATGACTGAAGTTAGTTTATGAAATGGACACGCTCTCTGACACGATATAAATGACGTGTTGACCATGTAGACAGCAACCATTAATAGTGATTTATTCGTGTTTGAACCGATGAATGTATTCAAATATCGTTGTATATCATAGAACATTGATACTATTAAATACTCTCATATGCTCATAAATTTTGAATGATAACTGCTCTTTCAAAACATGCAACATTGTTAAAATTGTGCATTTTATAACAGTGTATAGATTCGTTCCTATGTTTTCATATAGATGTTCCATGCAGCAGAGTTTATTATGTCTATAGATACAGGAGTGTATGAGCTGCGCATAGGTAATAGTACTGATTCGACAGCTCTTACTGTTGTTTTATTTTTAATAAAATCATAGTTCTGGTACGTTTTTAGCAACACCATATACAATTATCAGGATATTCTAGTGTTTAAGCATTTATTCGATTGTATAGCAATTACTTGAATTTTAATTTTGATCTTGTTCGTACGCATGGACATTGAACAATCCGAATCGTAAATATCAATCATAATTCAATGAAACTTGATGCATTACATTTAGAAAGAAAAAAATACATCGATTTCGTCATTCTCAGAAAAATTTTCAAGATTTTCTTGATTTGTACGTAATACTTTTGAAGTATTAATACTTTTCTTTTTATCTATCAATAAACATACACACGCATTAACAGTAATTTTAAAACGTAGTAATATCTTCCTTGTTATCTATTACAATCTTTCCTACAGTTATAACTATGATTGATGATGTGTTTAAGAAAATATTTCATTCAAAGATTTACAGAAAAAAGATTGAGATGATTAGTTTAAACCGTTGTTGAATTTGCACATCATTTTCATAACGAATCCTCTCAACTCAAGGCTAAACAAAAGTCAAAATCCATCACACTAATAAAACATTTCACATCAAATCGTATTTGGTGTCTAGTGAATCTGACGAGTTAAACTTTTCGTCTACGAAATTAACTTTCTATGCAAATTCTAGTCATCTAGAACACGCGTATTCTATCTGTAAAGATTTATTTGTAAGTATATCATTAAAACAACTTGAAATCGATATCTTCTAATAGACAATACTGAAATTCTAATATTATCGGCAATCATGTCAAATAACAATTAGAGTGTAAATTCTAATCAGACGACGACGAATATCAGATTATTCCATGAACTGATCATTTTAGAAAAAAAAATTAATCGAAAAAATATCTGAAGAGAGATTATTGAATGGTAACGATCAATGAAGATGAACCGAAGCTGTACAACCGTATTACCATAATCTTTATGTGTCGATCATTCGAATGCTTGCTAGTGGCATCTGTCTATGATTCTCATCACTATTACACCATAGCATAGCATTGATCAGATTGAATAACGTTGCTAGTAGATGAATTCAATATCGATAGAAACTAGTCGAAATAACTTTAGTTAAAGTAATAACATATTAAAAAAGGGACTCTGCAAACACTTTAGCATTAACATTCTTTGAATGTAGGAAGAAAGTTTATTCACATCGAGAATTTCAGAACCATTCATCAATTCATGAAAAAACAAGTCATTCAAAACCGATGGATCATTTCCATTCAATCAACATGTTTATAATCGGATGTATTCATCTAAACTTGAAGTATATTAGAATCTAAATTACGATTCATATTAGTGTTTTTTTGATTGACAAAGCATCAATAAGACAGATTGGATGCGACAAATCCTACAGTACGATTAAAATGTGTCTTATCGTACTCTTTGAACATTGTATGTATATATATATTTCATTTTTTTTCATACACCAAAGGTTTCTGGATGAGGCTATCTAATAATTATATTAACGTCGATGACAAAATAAAATATATACATCCCATATTCGACTTGTTTTATTCGTAATGAAACATGAAACGAACAATATGTTCAAAGAAAAATAACCTCGTGCATGAGAATCATCTTCTACGTGATGATTATCAATAGAATAGAGCGATTATGTCATGCGTACATTGTATTCTATCATACAAGTCATTATCTAATTTTATTGCGGAACCAATATTGAATAACAAAGAAGAATAGTACGAGAGTTATGAATGGGAACAGAAACGATTCTAATTAAGTTTTAAAATTATTTTATGATCTTTCTTTTGATAAGTCAAAATCAATGTCACGAAGTACACTGGTTGATAAATCTGAATGCAAAAGCTTTTCTGCATAACTCGTATCGAGTTGAAATATAAAACTCACATATACATCCTGCCTATCAGAATCTCAAAGTATCACACTCTAGAAATAAACGAATATACTGACATTCATTTAGAGAATAGAAAATTTAGTTTGCGATGCATTTGCGTTCGTACGAGCCGAACGTCGACATCTCTACTTCGAATATTTAAAAACGAAAGTCGTCAAGACGAATGAAATTAAGGAGCACTAATATATCTACAAAAAAACAGAGTGATCAGCTACGGCTAAATGCTGATACATCCATTGCGTTGAGGTGTCATCAGAAAGAAGTCAAACGAGATTCAGGACCATATGTATTATGTCCGATATTGTTCAGATTAACAAGCTAAAGAAAGAATGAAGAATTATAAGATCATGCAAATATATCGATAATATAGATCCGATTGACAATATCTATGTGTTACAAGCGAGTCTTATGTTTAGACTTCGAAGTCGTTTCGTTTGAACTTTCTAGTTTTGGTCGTGCCATGCATATATTTCGTTATCCAACAATAATGCTAACGTCAATTCTTTTTTGAGAGAGATAAATCTATTATTTAATTGTATGAAAGTCAGAGAATATTTGTCCATAAACGAAACTACGAATCATGTATTTTTCCTGTATGGTAAACTACTGCACGCGTTGTATCAGATTGAAACCGACAATGAAACTTTGAAGAAATAGATTTTTCAATCGATAAATAAAATTCTATGATGGTTACGCTGCTTATTTTTGAACTCAATATTTTATTTGTTTCATCTATCATGTATTTTGTCTACTAGAGTAGATACTAATAAATGAAACCAATTTATTCATGTTTGGAATGAGAAGTCTTTGAATATAGTCTATATAAATATATCTGAGAGAGTTCTTGAAGTCGGCGTTCCTCTTCTTATAAGTCTGAACTCATATGAAGATAGAATATATACAATGAGAATGTGTTATTGTCGTTCAAGCGTCTATTGAGTGTATAAAGCTGTTCTGAGGACGACAGTATAATTGTCCTAAAAAAGTAGACTTTCCTTTTGGAATGTTAGAAACAAATTATGCTAGTTTGTTTGTTTCTTCGAATTCACTTACACAAGTTTCTCATTAAAAATTGGACTGATGTGAATATTCCTCTGATCTGATATCAAGCCTCTCTGAACATAATACAAAAGAACTAACTTTACTTAAAAATTCAACAGTCCGACAAAAAGACATACAATTCGTGTCAGGTCAAATTATCAGAATCTTGTAAGTATCATAAATATTCTTTACAAAAAAAATTTGACAATGTCATTCTTTGCTCTCATCTGCTTAATCATCGAATGTAAAATTCACGAGACAGAAATCATAACCAATGTTTCTTCAAGATCGACAAAATAGAACAATATGGAAGCGTTGCTAGTGTTATCAAGATTTAAACGAAGAGGCAAAAATTGACTAGCCATCAGTTCCGTAGGTTCTCTCAAAAGATACAGAAATATTTCCTACATTACAAAACTTCTCCATTGTTCTTCTCATATGATGACCTATGTGACTATAACTATATCTCACGAAATACTTTATTCAGTTTGTTTTCAATGGTGGTACGTCGGAATTCATGGTTTGTTTTTGTGAAATTTTGTATGATTTTGTCACTTGAGTAAACATTTAAACATTCTTTTTTGATATTCTACATTCTGTAAAATTTCTCGAATTTCGATCTATTAAAAATGTTTTACCTCATATTCATATAATTATACATTAGATACAGTTGAATTTCGCCGATTTAATGAAGCGTCTTAATGACAATACATTAATACTTATAGAAATTTCTACGGTACCAATAAATCAAGGCACGTGATGTTTTTTTGTCTTGTATTTAATATTCAATGACATCTTCAATGTAGTTAAACACGTACATATCAGAAATTGTGCTCTACATATTCTCGAATATAACTGATATATGATTATAATAAATTAGTTTTTGGTTACTCTAGATAGTTGCGTAAGAAATGGATAGTGATAAGAGAGATTGATGATGTACAATTTCGTTTTCGCTTTAAAATCTAAACAATTCTTTGACTAATGAAGCGGGATAGCAAGTATTTTCTACGATAGATACTTTTTAAAATCTAGCAGAATAAGAAAAGAACACACCATGAAATATATCATATCAATTTTCCTTGTATACATTACATTAGAGAAAAAATATCTGAAGTTTTTATTATTCTCTTGAAGTATCTAAAACTATATAGTACTTCATTCATATTTTGTATCCGATTCGTCCTTTTTTTTTGTAAAAATAACAAAGATGTATTTTCAGAAACAATCTGGTGATTGTCAATAGAATAACATAATATTAAAAAGGGACGAATCTGCATAGTTTACATGAACTTTAGATTCGCTAAGATCGCATAGGTGCGTATGACATATGAATTCATCATTTATAAATAAGATAAGAGAATCTCTAAGACATAGTTGGATAATATTCATTTTTTTAATAGAATACATCACATCTGATTCCATTTGTTCAGAAGAAATAATCATTTAGTATGGAACTTCTCTGTACGTTCAAATAATACGACTAACTAAAGCATTACACGATGTATGATTAGTAATTTGATTCTTTCAAGTAGAAAAAAAAAGTTGTAATCGCATCTCGATGAAATCAAAAACGCGAATAATTTTTCTTGTCTTATTATAATTTCAATAGAAGTTTGTAGTAGTTGACAACAACACTTGATAATTGCCTAGTCGTTAATGCATCATTCAATGAACCAAATATTCGTTTGTTTCTTTTTCTTTCTCTTTCTTTTTTGTTGTATATCTTAATGGTAATTTTCTTTTACATAGTACAATCTAATCTTAACAACGACATCAATCGATTTCTGACAAGCATTATTAAGTGTACTACTGTCGATGTTGATGATGGTTATTTGATTATGTTAAAATCATGCCGACATATTTGTTAGGGTTGGACAAGAGGATTATGTTCGACGAAAATACCACCAATTACAATCGAACATTGTGGTCAGGCGTTTGAGTAAATAAGATGTAAACTCATGTGCCTAACAAACATACGTAAATACATAGAAAACGAGAAAGAAGAGTTTCATTAAATGACTTATTTCTTTTTGCTCGATGTAATCGCAAACCAATTAACAGATTTACGTACACATGCCTCCAGAGAGGGACAACCAAGATCATAATTGTCTGTCGAACAATTATCTGACATCCAACAAAGTTCTATTTATAGACTATGTATCTTACGGTTTTGTACGGTAAATGCTCTGAAACTCGATAGATATACATGTAAAACAAAAATTCTATTTCTATACTGAACAATGTTAATTATAGTTATGGAACATAGTATGATAATAAGAAAAACCGATTATTTATATTGACCAGAGACATGTATATATATATATATATATGCATGTAGGCTTTTTATAAAAATAAGAAGCAATCATTGACAAAATTGAGTGCCGAATTGAATTCATAATGCCAAAGTAATAGGATACCTTTCGTCTATTTACATTGCACTATTTTTGTGCATGCACACATGTGGTAGTACGAATCATTTTTTTTTACCGAGCCATGTATTGATTCGCTCTAATTTTATTTTAATGTAAGAAATGAATCGATAATTCTTTTTACAAAATTTTTTCTTCTGTCTATTTTTGAATAAATTTTTTTTCTTGACGTAGGCCCAAGTGTACCGTAGACAAATCATTCTCACAGGGCATAAATGCCATGATTCTTTCGTTTAATATATACAATCTCTTTTTCTTCTCTTCTCAGGTCATGTTATTATTACCTCCATTATAATTCTTTCTTTTTTCTTTAATACATGTGAATGTTATTCGTTGCTCATCGATAGAATTTAATCGTAAGCTAGAATGCATCGATAATCAACTAACGCTCTATCATTCGTCATTTTATTATTATCGGCACATTCTTTATAACTATTGTCAGGCAGCAGTATCAATAATCGACGAGCTGTGAGACGATAGCGATGGCGTCCTACATCCATCATTTCCTCAACTTCTCGCTTTTATCTCGTTTCTCACTCAACTCATTTAGCAGAGATTCATTTGGTTGGTTTGCATACTTCATACCTCTTGACTAATAAAGAGAAAGAAAAAAAATCGAGAAAAGAATGAGCAACACTTCCAGATGTATTTATTGATAGTTTTGGTATCCGATCCAATGAAAATAGAATACAAATACCATTAACTCGAGTGTATATTTTTTTCCTTTGCATTATTTTAGATATTTCAGAAAAGATGTTTTCTGATTTTATTGACGATGACTTACTAACAGATTCGTTGGGATTACCTTCATCAACGTTAATAAAACCCATAATTAACATTAATAATAATGGTAAGTTTTGAGTATTTCTTTAGTGTACATGTGGCATAAGTGAGGACAATAATATTTATTAACAATAACGGATGTCAGATGTGTGTGTGTGTGAAATGACAACACACTAGGAACCTTATCATTAGTTGTATGCACGTTTGTTCAGTCTCGATTTGTGTCTTTTGAAAACTTTCTACATTTGAATATTATTTTCATTATTAGAACAGTCTTGTTGATTACATTGATTGAGAATATTTATTAATGATTTACTATGAAAAGTCCTTTCTTTTCTTTTTGTTTTTTAAAACTTTCAAACTATTCATGACATAGTTAATTGCGTAATATTCATATATACATAATAGAAGAGACGAAGAAATGAAAATTAAATAGATTTCATACGATGAACTTTTCAACAAAATAACTTAAGTTTATTTTATAGATGATAAGAAATAAAGTAATAAAAGAGATTAGCAACTTAATTTATCGTTTGTTATATGAAATTTTAATGTGTCTTAAATTAGTCTGTTAAATTGTATATTCTACAATACCATCTGCTAGTCATATAAAATAATATGCTGCATATATTTATTCATATGTCGTATTGACACTGATAAAAATTAATTAACATGATAATTTAATTTAATTTTTATCAAAATGACTTGATTATGTATGAATACATTTAATTATACTTACATTTTATTAATGAATATTTCAGTGTGATTGTTTTCTCATTTATTTGATTACCGTATGTCCGTTGCATACATCTCAAGATTGAGAAAGAATATCGCTGCATCCTTCTGGTCGCCCTTTTTTTTTCTCCATGCGACAATACCTTTATCTTCATCGTTCTTCGTCTTATTCGTCGTTGCTATTTCGCATAGATGTGAAGAGATAATCAAGTGCCGCTACAATATAATATAGTGTGTATACATAAGGCACACTCGTCCCCCCGGGAGGACCATGAATGTGCTAAAATAGAAAGGAAAAAAACCGAGAAAATAAGTATCTTGTGGTTTTAATTAGCTCATTCAGTTAGAGGTGATTGTGAATAGAGAGATTTTTTCATCGTTCTCTTCGTCATCATTTAGCAATTTGCTTCTTTTTTTTCTTTTTTTTTTTCGTGTCCTATCGTATGTATGTATAAGAAGAACAGAACACACGCCACATCCACGTCTTTTTTTTTGTAACACACGTTCGCACACACACACTGTTAGATTCATTTCTTTTGAAAAAAAAAGAACACACCGTTAAACGCTGCGTCAACGACGAAAGATATCCATACATGGTGAGACCGAGTCGAAGCACGCGCCGACGCGCTGTTGCTTCTGCAACAGGTGAGTCTAAGAAATCCTATATGAAATTGATTAAGTAAAAAGCTTTTTTCGATCTGCTAAAATCGATAATCCCTTTTATTTCACTAGAAAAGCTAATGCTCTTGACATTCAGTCTGTCAAGTTTTATTTTTGTCTTCTTCACTGTCAATTTCTTAATGCTTTTATTCATTTATCTATTTATGATTTGAACAATTTTTTTTAATCATGACAATCAATTTTGAAATCTTTTCTATCTGACAAACGACGAAAAACATTATATTTTCAATTAAACAAAAAAGAACGAGACAAAGAGCAGTTGTTGATGCTATTTATTGACTGTGAGAATTGAGAATAGAAATAAAGAAAGATGAGATTGTATACTTGACAAATCAATTTCGATGATTAAAAAAAATAGAATAAACACGGCTTAACAGTCATACAATGGTAGCGAATTTTTAAATTAAGAATTTTCTTATTTACGAGTAATGATCTTATTTGTCTATTCATTTGCTTTTCTATATATAGACATCACACATGTTTAACTAATTTGAATTGTCATTAAAAAATCCGAGGACATGAAGCACCAGTTTGTACGTTTTTTTCCTCTTTTTCTTATTTCATTTCGAGTTTTTTTTTCTTCTAATGAATTTTTGCCATTGATCGATTGTACATGAAAGAACTCGAAGCCAACCTATCTTCTCATTTTCTTCAATTCATTAATTGACAACGTCTATTTGTAATATAATGGAGAATAGAGAAAAGAATCATATTGTGATGTCGGTTAGTGCTTGTGTATGATGATGAAGAAAATAGAAAAAGAGGAAGGGAAAGAGAGAGAGGGAGAGTAGGAGAAGGAAAAAACGAGACCAAGTTTTGTTTCTGTGCACAAACGAGACGAGACGAGGCGCGTAAGTTTGCCTGATAGAACATTATATGTACGGAATATTCTACTGAATGGATATATAAGTACTGGACGACATATATCAACAATAATATTCATCTTTTGGCATAAAAAATTATAGAAGTATTATTGACGATTATTATTCTATATTTCATATTATGATTTATACAGGTAAATCTTTTTAACAAAAATAGATTAATAAAGCAATTAAATTTAAACATTTTTTCCAATGATTTGTTGGAAAAAAAAGAATAAGAATACTATGCAACCTTGCTTTGTATACTATGGAACACGTTTTTCTTGCTTTCTTTCATCATCTAACATTTAATATTTAATTTCTCTACTGTTGGCTCTCTAACCAATTCTGTTAAAATATAACTTCAGCTTTCTTTTCTCTTCATTAAATACATTCAGTAAAAAAAATATATTTTAGTCCTACATTTAAAAATCGAAGAACTAGACTCATATCGATCATCATCAGTGAGATTGTTGGCTGTATGTAGTTGCGAATATTTTTTCACACCTCTATATACGTAGTACAGACAACATAGACCATATATAATTAGAGTGATTGAATACACGATGAATCGACAGTATACAATATTCTTTTATTATTTGATATAATTTGCGGTGATGTTATTATTTCGATCGTTCTGCCGTTCATCTTGTGTAACCATTAGCATTCTGATAATGACTTTTTCTTTGTTTTCTTCTGATCACATTTATTAAGCTCTTTTCTTTTCTCTTACTCTCATGTGTCAAGTAGAAAGAGAATCTCATCTCATTCATATACACGCACAATCGTCATCGATCATCATCTTATAATTGGAAAACAAATTGAAATCGAGATGTATTAGTAATAGGAAAAGAACGAAGTACATGAATATTAATTATCCTCTTGTCATTCATTTTTTTTTCTAGGCAATAACAGTAGTTCAATTCAATTGATGCAGCCTAAGTCTGAATCACAGCCAATTGTATTTGATCAGCAACAAGAACAACAACTGCCGCTACAAACAAAAATGGTACCTATTGCACCGCGTTACGATTCAAATCCAACAAACACAAATCCATATACATGTTCGCTTTGTACACAACCAATCCAAGAGCGTTATTTTCTTCGTACACAAGATCGTTTATCTCGTGGAAGTTATTGGCATATGCAATGTTTACGTTGCCAATATTGTGATGTAGTTTTAGCTGATATAGCTTCAACATTTTATACAAAAGATAATGTACTTCTTTGCAAATCTGATTATATCAAGTAAGGATTCGGTTCGTTTTTAATTTTAATTTTAATTTTATCCAAGAAGAAAAAAAAGGGACAACAACAAGGATGTCGATAGTGTTTTTCTTTCTATGTCGACCTTGAAGAGTAAATAATAAAATTTCTTCTTGTTTTCAATTAAATCAAAACTTCCTTTCTTTTTTGTCTCGTCTCACCTCGAAATGAATTAAACTATTGACGTTCGAATGTATTTTTTGTAATGTTTTGTTTAATTATAGAAAATATGGTAGTCGTCCATGTTCATTATGTAGTCAAGTGATTGGAACAAACGAACAGATAATGCGTGTTAGTCCAAATTATGTTTATCATCTATCTTGTTTTACTTGTGTTAAATGTCATACACCTTTAGTTAAAGGTGATCGTTATGTACTTTTCAATGGACAACCATTTTGCGAAAAAGATAATCCACTAAAATCATCAACAAATATTAATAATAGTCCAGCAACAAAACGTGGAGGTACAACAAGTAAACGTGGAGCGAAAGCAGGACGTGCTTCAGCTGCAGCAACGGCTTCAGCTGCAATTCAAGTACAACAAACTTTCGTAACACCACATCCACAATATCATCATACGGGACATATATCACTTATAAATAATCATCATACGTCCAATACAATAACACATTCGTTGCTCAGTAATCATCCTATTACTACTAATAATACTACTACGACTAATAATAATAATAATACTATGAATAGCAACGGTTTATCATTATCAGCAACAGCAACTCACGATGATTTATATTAAAATGTTTCAATCGAATGAACTGTTGTCTCTTTCTATGCACTCTTGTTGCCTATTTGTTTATATCTTTTGTAATTGTTATGAAGAAAAAGATAATATATATATCTTTATATATTATCTATATATATATATATATATAAATATAAAACAAGTGATTTTTCTGATACGAGTAGGATTCTTCTGTATAAATAGTAAAGCATTTTTATGTTAGATAATCTTTGTAATGTGTTTGAAAAATTGGTCACCTTGACCTTAGTCTTTTTGCTTTTTTCATTAGTTGCTTAAGTATCATTTCTATCATTTGGTCTTTCATTATTTATATCTATAAAGATAGATTTCTTTTTGATGATGATGAGAGAATAGATGGGCCAATGAGATGTGCATGAATATTAGAGAAGAATGAGTTTCTATATAAAACTAAAAATATTTCTTTTTCCAATATATGAGAATGATGAATCATTTTTGTTTATTTATTTTCTGTAGAAAATTATAATTGATATAAATAAGTAATTAAGCGACAGTAGAAATAGACTTTCTATGGTCGTACAATAATTTGTTCTTATCGTTATAAATAAATGAGAAGTACTGTCATGCAATTCATTCGATCAATTAAACTTGTCACCTTGGATGTTCATTTTAACGTTAACAAGAATACCACTTTAAAAAAAATAGTTTCATTTTTAAAATGAAATCAATTATATACGATCATGATATTTTAACTACAAGAAAACCAAGATTGACTATCACGTAGTTTGGAAGAAAATATGAAGAGATCTATTTTTAGAAGGCGTAGATTGATCATTAAAATAAGTTGACCTTTAAAAATAAAGGTAAGACTTCGTGGGTGGTTCGATCCTAAGAAGAGTTTCTCTAAGTGAATTATAAAAACAAAACTTGAATAGATTATAAAATTACGTTTATAATTGTTTTAAAAAAAGCAGAACACTGTGGCGATGACTTGGCTATTGTTTCTCTTCAATCTTGCAAAACGAAGTGATAAATCAAAACCACTTTTCATTTTAAGTCTGGTCAGTTTTCGACGAATGCAAGTGAGTAGATTTCATTTTCTATTTCAATCGTCGGATACATTTTACTTCTTCGATCCATTCTTCATAATCTTCCAAGATATGAGTAACGATAACTCGTAATAGCTATTTTCAAAATGTATGTGATTATTTACTCTATCTTAAAAAACTTGAAATTATCTATCTTTTAGATCGGGAAAAAAGCTTTAATAATTATAGTTTTTAGAATATGTCTACATATGCATATTTCTTCATAAAATTAACTCTTGCTAGAATGTTTTATGGAAAAGTTCTTTTCGTGAAAGCTATTTTCAAGAATCCATAACTATTGTGAGAATATTAATGCTCATGTTCAAAACATTTATACGGTTCATTCTCAGTGATCGATGTCCTCTTGATCTCAATTTTGAATAAAATACTTACTGTGTACTTTAGAATGTATCATAGCAGATGGTGATATTTAAATAGTCTTTATATATATATATATATGACAACAATAAAGTTCATGTAAGAAGAACAATAATTTAATCTTTGACTATTTCATACAGAACGATTTTCATGAAATTCCATCTGTCGACAAATATGAAGAAGTATTTATTGATATGAGAGGAAAAAAAATATGATTAAAATAGATAATAAAATGAAATCAATTGCACTACTTAATCGACATCGAACATAAAGATTAACAATAGAATTGTTGAAATACTATTGAAAACAAACAGATTCTATGATATTGATTGAAATGCTTGTTTGATTTCTTTAAGTAACATTGTTGCAAGAACAATTTGATCAGAATTAATTGTCATATGAACTATTGATTGATTCAGATTTAATTGAATTGTTAGTAGTAGAATAGATTTGCTTGAGATTGTTTGTCCCGAGAATCTTTTGAATAGAACAAAGAAAAAAGTATCATAATTCAATCGATCAATGTACTCGTTGCTAAGACCTTTCACGAATAATGACTTTTATATTGGAAAAGAAAGTGTAAGCGAGTATGAAATTTATCTAAGAGACATTTATCAGACATTAGACTATTATAAATACATAAGATCTAATTCTTTCTCGTGTCTCTATATATATATTTTGAACAAAAAAGGGGAAAAGACATCCTTTTCGACAATTATTGTGAAAGATATATTCTTACTGACGGTATAAAACATTCAGCAGTATCTTTACTTACTTGACCAATAGTTCAATAAATACTTTAATATTAGAAACGTTTTACTATCAATTTAAAAAGAAAACTAATGTATTACACCAATTAGGAACATTTTACCAGTCATTGATTTACCCAATTATAAGAGAAAATATTCAAGGTTATCAAGCAATGTTAACGTATGATTCCTAAGTAATGGATTGATCTGTTGAATTCTTGCTGAAGATTGTCGAAATACGGGTCTACGTTTGAACTTCACAGTTTTATTATTACTATGATATCGTTTTTCTTCTTATTCCATCAACGTCTATTTCATTCGAAAAGATCATAACTTCAACATCGTGATTTTCATAATCAGTTAATTTATCATAACGCTTTATAAGACTTATACTCAATGGCAGTTTTAAAATATTAAATAACTATTTTCACGAGCTATTTCCCGGTTTTAAAGTCAGATTTCACTAGAAAATAATCGACTTTCAGATGTGTATCAAATATAACAGAAGAGTTTTGTTATATCGACAAATTCTATACCATCGATAATCTTCATTAGAAACTAATCTGACTGACTTATTACAACATTTTTCATCTAGACTGATGAATGTGCGCACTCCTTCTTGAGCAATCGGTTTGTACGGGATGACACCATCTGACAGTTCTTCAATATTTGCGCATATCAATCATTGGCAAGCTATTTACTGAACTCATGAGATTTCGTTCAATAATTGATTGTTGTCTATTTCTATTAACGTAAACTATTGAAATATTGAATGTATTCTTTTTACAAAAAAATATTTCGATTATGCTGCTTGGAACGTGTCAACAAATTTGATCAATAGAAAAAAACTGAGCAATGTTATTAACAAGATCAATGATGTCTATGTACGAATGAATTCAAACAATATCTTTAGCATGGAAAATATTTTCTCACCGAAATAATGTTGAATCTCCTGAACCGGATGGTACTGAAATCATATTTGTACATAGAAGTACTTTAGTTTGAATTGTATTAAAATTTAATTTTGATATTTGCGTTTCGTCAAGATTGATCTTATCCGTTATTTCA
Organism: Rotaria macrura; assembly: GCA_900239685.1. Lineage (NCBI taxonomy): Eukaryota > Metazoa > Rotifera > Eurotatoria > Philodinida > Philodinidae > Rotaria > Rotaria macrura. The sequence goes on from OENT01000919.1 coordinate 14,995, forward strand.
CTCATACCACGAAGACGTGCTTAAATTTCCATAGAATGAATATTAAAATTTCATGGTTTCATTTATATTTTACCTAAATTTTGATTAAATAATTGTTCGTTTAAAAATCTTTGTTCAATGAGTTCTCCAACATGACATGATATTGTTAATGATGTTGGCAACATATTGTCGTCGTACGAAATATCAAACGATGCCGGTTGTGTTTTATCATTAAAATCAATACCAATCGACGTTACAACAGATACACCATTTGGTAATATATCAATTTGATCGAATCCATGAATATTTATAATCGATTTCTATGATTATGAAAATGATTTAAAACATTGAAAAATGATGTGACATTTAACAAACCGATCTGATGAATTTAATCGTATGAATATCTTTATTTATTGTTGTATTGGTAAATATTAATTCGATATGTACCATGTTTGGATTTAGTCGAAAGGTTGTACGTGGAAAACGATATTGTATTTGTAGACCTTGACCTGTTATACGATTTAAACAATCATACTGTCTTGTATAAACTAGAGATGATGAGGTAGACTTGAAATAAGACAAAAATGATTACATATGTATGTATAGAAATTTCAAAACATGAAAACAAAATCTTACAGTTAAAGATTCTAATCCATGTAAATCATTAAATATATTATTTTTAGTCGGAGCTACTTGCACATTCATAGAAGTTACTGTAGAACCGAGAAAAGCTTCAACTAAAAAAGAATTGAATAGAAATAATTCTTTTTCGTTTTGAAAAATATTTTTATTTTTTTCTCGACTTACGATCCATTTCTAAAAGAGATTTTTCTGTTGCAGGAATAATATAATCAGTAACTGTTACATTCGATATGAGCTTTGCCGTGGTTGATGGTTTTGACTTAAAATGAAATTGATAATTTCAGTTAAAAAATTGTCGATATATAATTTAGAGGGCTAAATGTTGCTTTTTTAATTGTCTTGTATTAAACACAATATAGTTTGATAAAGAATTTGGTAAATCTTATCAATCTTTGTTTTTAATGACGTTATCCAAAAAGGTAACTCGTTAAAGAACAAGACATGGATACAAACAAAAGAATAGAGACAATCATATCCTGTTTTTTAATTTTATACTTAGTATAGTTGACAGTGATCCTTTCATTGACAAAACTAAATCGATACTTGTCTTCATATTATCTAATCCGGTTAGGCTTAGTTAATGCCGAAAGCGACATGTACAGAAAAAACAGTGATGACTCACATGAAAGTGTGTTTACTCTAAGTACTCACATAGTTGATTATTTTCTTTTTATTACTCTCGGAATTTATTCTTTCATCATTCCAACAGTTCGTTCATCTGTACTTAACTGCAATCAAACAGTTGTTCATGAATTGTTCTTTTTTCTCTTGATTTCTTGTTGATCACTGTACACTTGTAAGTATTCTCCGATAGGGTTATAGTCTATTTGAACTAGTCATAATAAGTTTATCACTTAATGATCAAAAGTTCGATGTATTCTATTGCATATAAATCAATCATACTGAAGAGTATTCTACATAATTTTCCTCTCGCTTAGTGAGACATTCTCATCGATCATGTAATTAATTACGGTTCAATTCCGATTTAGTTTATGACGTAAATTCCAAGACGAAAATGAAACATTTCGAAAGTATAAACGTTATGTGTCACAGTCAAAACAGATTTTCCTGAAGCATTATCTTGAGATATAATACGTACACTAACAGCTATTTGTTAGTAGACTGCACTGTAGATTCTATTTTGAACTAATACTTTCGTCACGAGATACTAAAGTTCGTGAAATGAATTCTTTATGTTTGTCTGCAAATAATCATATCTCACGATGAAAACTTTCGAAACGTTCTAATGAACAGTAAATTATCTATGGGTAACATGAAAGTTTGGATTGATTTCATAAGTAGTTGTCATGCTACATGTTCTTAAGTTCTAAACGAATGCTCATAACAGTAGTGAGTAGACTTGAAAGTAGTTACTACCGAGAAATACTTTGCAATTCAAGAGAATCTATACTATGCGCTCTACTTGACTTCAAGAACCAGTCCTTATTTGAAAACATTTTCTCCTAAGCGCCTACTAGAAGTTGAACAGCAACATATCAATGAGGACGCATTCAACTGTATGAATTACTATTGCCGTGTTGAACGTGAAGAAAAACAGTAAAAAATGATATCTCAACAGTTATCTTTCATACGGACATATCAATTTTCATCCTAGTTAGATACGAAAACGTTTAGATTATAATGAAGATTCTACCTGTTCATGATCAGTTGATTCATCAGATTCATTTTCTTCGTCGGATTCCTCTTCACTACTTTCTTCTTCTTCTTCTTCTTCTTGATCGTCATCTTCCTCTTCTGCTTCAATATTATTTGTTGATTGAGCATCTAATTGTTCATATTCGTTTGTCTTATTTTCACTTTCTATGAATTCTTGTCTTTGTGTTGTTTCTTCATTGCTGTTGTCTTTCTCCTCCTCCTCCTCCTCCTCTTCTTCTTCTTCCTGATCTTCGTCATCCTCTTCATCTTCATCTTCTGTATCAGGTCCTTCAGTTGATGTTTCTTCTTCTTCGTTCTCTTCCGCATTGTCTTGATCGGAATAGAAGTTTCCATCATTAGTATTTTTCTTCTTGTCTCCTAATGCTCCCGTTCCTGTAGTTATACTTGATCGTTTCGATGAACCATGCTGTGACGACGCTGAATTCACGATTTCAACATTACGGACATTTGGATCTGGTGGCTCCAATGGAAAGTCTGGTAAATCTTTGTAACCTGTTGCCTTTTTACTAATGACAAATGATAATGTGCCCAATGTATATAGATCATGATCTAATTATAACAAATAAAAATAAAAATATATTCATCTAAGATAATTTATACCTCGAACGGTTGATTCAAGGATAGGTGCTGGTTTAGGTGCAAGAAGAATTTTTTTTGCATGTTTACTCAATATTGGACATTTATCCGATTGAATCAGCAGTGCTCTATAGAAACATGAGTTATATATATATATAGATAGATAGATAGATATTTGAATATTTTTATTCTACCTAAGAAGTCGTGCTTTGTCACGAGTATCATAATTAGTATCATACTTGGCTAAATTAAATACATATTGAACTAAAAAATGAGTTTGTTTAGCATTAACAACATAAAGTTTAGCAGCTAAGTTCAATATTTGATGTTTAACTATTGTTTCCTAAAGAAATTAGAATCATTTGAAAGCAAATGGACAAAAAATTATTCTGAACCAACTTCGTCAGCAAACGATTTTGCCATTTTTCTTAATACATCTGGTGCTAATTTACTGATACGATCAGAATATTCACCAATAAGCCACAAAATAGAAGCACGTGCCATTGGAACAGTTACTTTATCAACCATTCGAACAATGTGTTTGATTATGTCACTATATTGAGATGGCTAAAAATGAAATCGATCTATTTAACAAAAAAATATGATTATTATCTTCTATGGGATGCTCGTGTCTGTATTTGTTTTCTACTACTACTACTACTACTACTGCCAAACGTTGTCGTTTACTGGATGTTCAGCAAAACGACAGAGTATTTCCGTTCATTTTCATTGCTGATGTTTCTATTTACAAAGAATGTTATTCAAGTAAGAACTAGATGAAAATTTTAATTTTAAATTTATGATCATTCAATTGATCTTTTGATCGAATCAACGATGCTGATAGAAATTTTAAGAGCAAAATTTTCAACTATAAATAGATACTGTAATCAATAGAACATTCGAATAATGGTTATAACATCCAAATCGAGAAGAGATTCTTTTACAGTAGACTATTCGAATATTTTCAACGTTGTAGCCAGTAATTTGTACTAGATTTGAAGAATTTCAAAGACTATTTATAAATTTACTAGGATGAAATGTCAAACGAATATTGTTTGAATTCAATCAAGGATTTTCTATCGTATTAGAAAGACAAACCGTGAAAATTCAGACTACACAATCAACTAGGTGATCGAAAAGGAATATGGTAAACTATAGATTTTCTTCATACATTGATTTGTAGTAATTTTTTGATGACGACCACACTCTCAGCAACAATAGTTTCATCTTTCTTTGACATTAATGCCACTAGACCATTTAAACAAGCTTCAGTTACATCAGAAATAGAACTTGCACATTGTCCGATTGCATAAATAGTTTGAGCAGCAAACTCTTTATCGGAACTTAAAACATATGTCTAAAAGAAACACCAGATGTCACGATCGATCTTGATACAGTTGAAACGAATATTAACATTACTTGAAATTCTCGAAGAATCGTTGATATATTTGAAGCATTAGCTATAGTGGTCAGAATTTCAAGTTTATAACGTTTAACAAGACCACTATCATTGGAATGAACATAGAATGATTTTAAATGTGGCTCAAATATATGTTTGTGCTTGTCGGCAATGAATACTATTGATTTGAGAATAATTGTTTGAATTTCACTAAATAATAAATGAAATGAAATGAATCGATTCATTTTTTTTTCTTACAAAAAGAAATATAATAGAAACTACCGATGATGACGAAGTAGACGAAGAAGTGATTTAGCAACAATTTGGATTTCGCTTTGAGGTGCTACATAGTAATACAATTGTGCGACAGCCATTACAACCTATGAAAAAATAAATACACAAATCTGGATATTGCGCATAGATTATCGTGTACAGATGATGATGATGATGGCATAGGACCAATTCTACATGTTTGAGAAAGCACTGATTATTACATGTGTTGTCGAAGGAAACACTTCAAAATTCTGATTAGCGACTACTTTGGCATATTAGTGATCTGAACTCACTATATTATTTTTTAAGATTTAAATCGATATTAATTTTCTCGAATGTGATGAAGTACGTTATAGTTTATTGGAATCTAATTTTTCCAGGCACAATGTTAAAAAGAAAAATGATCCATATTCGAGTTGGATTTGTGTGATAAAAAAATAGTATTGATATGATGGAACTTCTCATCGAAAGTTAGGGCATGCTAGTCATTTCAATCTTAATAAGGGAACGTACTATTCATAGTGTTTGAACTGTTTATCAAGGTGATTTAGAATACTTTACAGAGCATATTAGAATATTAAAGTGAACGTTAATAAGAAGAATATATAATTCTTGTACTTTTTTTTCTTGTTAGTTGTATGGTTTACATTCAAAATACATGTTTATTTACGCAACTATTTGAGAGACGGTCAGATGCCATAAATGGGAATGGTCTAATCAAACATGAAGAAAAAGAAGATATGGGTATACAATAAAGCCAACCAAAGTTGAACCGTGCTTCACAGTATCATGCTTGATCACACAAGAAAATGAAAACGTCGACTGTAAATATACAAGTGTTTACATGATTTCTGAGCACTTTCTCTAGTAAAATATGATGTTCAATTTATTGACATTCAATACGAATTGCAGAAAAGTAAATGAATCGTATTGTTTTCTCGAAAGATCTCTCGATTACTCGTCTTTCGATTCAATACATTGTACCATTGATCTTATAGACAAAAACGTATTATCGATAGAAACCGAAACCTATTTTTGTAATTCAACAATACATACAGCTGAATTTCGACTTTGTAATAAGGGTTTAGAGCATCGCAATAGTAATCGATGATCAGTATCCATGACATATGTTCTTCTATCGGATGATTCTTCATCTTCTTCAAAATTGTCTTCGTGTTCATTTTCATGAGTAGTTTTCTTTTCATCTTCAGATGTCTAGAAACAGAATCGCATAGAAAACGAACATATCTCTGGAATATTTTATTACAATTTTATTTGGATCAGCAAATTGCGAACGTGCATATCTTGTTAACATATTTAAAACTGTCACTTGTCCCCATTCATCGATATCAACCAAAAGATTGCATAAACGACGATAATTTTTATGTATTAAATCAATTCGTTCTGGACACACATGTTCAAATGCTTGTACAGCACTACCATTGACTAACTGATACAAAATAAAATAAAATAAACAAATGATAAAATTTTACAAAAGATAAATAACATGTTTCTTTTACAATCGTTTTATCAGCAAGTAATTTAGCAATAATTAACACTAATTCATCTTTCAATCCTGGATCTAAACTATATGTAATAAATAAAATTAAAAGAATTAAGAATACAAATCGAAGCATAAACCAATGGAATGACTGACGCATAAAGTTTTGCTATGGCATTGGCAGCTGTCTTTCGAACATAGGGCGACATATCACTAACAGCATCTCGAATAGCTAACATCATAATTGTTACAATGGTTGGTACACGAATACTAGATAGTACACGTAGTGCACTTGCACGAATTAATTGATTGGGATCCTACAATAGAAAAGTAGAACTAGGAAAAAGAACTCACTGTATGTTTCTAATATACTTTTAATGCTCGTTGAAATGTAGCAATTGAAAGCAAAGCAAGATCTTGTTGTTCTTCAGCATAGCGCATTAAATAAACGTAAACTAATTTTTTAACTTCCATATTTTTAGAAACAACATTTTTAACAACAGCTGGAAATAGATCAGCAGCATCTTTACCTTTGGCAATCATCTAAATAGGTCAAGGAATAAAATATGAAGTTTTTTTTTCTCCATGGAAACGATTGCTTGTATGTTTTTCGCCTTACACCAATAATTCGACGCATTGCTTCTAATTTTAAATTATCTTTATTACTATCTAGCATTTGTTTCAGATCTTCGTGTCTAACATATGACAAAATAAACATAGATTTCTAGAAAAAAATTATCAACTTACTTTTTGTAATCTAGTGAGAAAATACCTAATGTTGTACTAGGTTCTACTTGTTCATCAGAATGGTTTGTTGGTGCACGTGATGATCCCTGAGAGTTTATTGCAGACATTGTTGCTAATGATCGTTCATTGATATTCATATTGAATAGACGTGTAAATAGTGTGTCAGTAATTTAACATAATCATTGATAGATCGATCGAATCAAATCGAATCAATAGAGTTTGAAGACATTGGTAACCAATAGAGAATGAGAAGATAACAGATGTCAGTGATTGAAAGTACGAACCTCGAACGATCGATATTTCTAATATTTGCATACATGTATACAAATAAATCCAGAAAGACTATTTAAAATATGTAAAAGAAAAAGAGAATAAAAATAAAGATATAGCATCAAATTCTCATTCAGTGTATGCACTCAATATAAAGGTACAAGATGGATATTCAAATATTTGAAAAACAAGATGCATCTGATTATTGTTCTATCTGGTAACTGTAGGAACTGCTTTATGAAAGACAATGACAAAAATAAAGACTGTGGCCATCGGATTTCGAGACGGAATTAATATTCTAGATCCACATCCTAAATATATAACCTAAATATATAACCTAAATATATCAATCGATTATTACTTATTCCTATACTAGTAAAATTTATGTCTATCTCATGGTTTTCAGATAGATATTTGCAATGTTTAATTCTACTATATGGATATGAAAATCTTATTCGGAATGCTCTCTATTAAACTGCCAAAGAGTTCTACCAGATATAGTTTGAAATGTTGCTTTGTCTTTTGATTAAGTTCGTTAGGAATCATGACTTTCATATGCCGATGGTAAAAATACTTAAGTGCACGTAATCTGAATGTTTATTGGCATAGAGTTGATAACTCGTATTCTTAATTTCAAGCAAGCATGAATATTTTTCATAAGAAATCAGAGGTGTCACTATTATTATAGATCAATAATGGTAAAAGAGAAAATGGAACTCTCAAATTTGATATGTATTTATTCATAGTTAGGATTGAAAGAGAAAAAATAACTGAAATATTAACATATCTCAACAAATTGACATTCCTACTTAATTACTTGTGTGTTAACAGAAAGTCAACGTTGACTGTTTTCTATGATATAAATATCTAAGATAAGGGAGAAAAATATCAACCCTAATTGAACATGAGAACTTCAGGCTGAATAATAAAATAGCATAGTTTCGACACGAAATATAACAATATTCAATCGACATTAGTCTAAGATTGTAAGAATGATGTAACAGTTCATTAAAGATGAAAGTTATAATCTATACTAGAATATATTCGATATGAGACAGTATAGATAGTGCAATTAAAATATTCACTATGAAAAAAGACATCTGACATACGAATGAAAATTTCAGTGAACTGAACCTTGATTTTCAATTGAAGCCATCGGAATCTATTCATACCCGATTGGATCTCTTTCAATAAGTTAGTCAGTTGTATCAAATGTGCCATATTTGTTTATCATGAATATCAAATCCCCATTTGTAATTGATCGAAAATCTACAACTAATCATTAGGTTCTGTATCTCAACTTCAGATTCAAGACTAATAACTCCAATGCCAGAAGATAGTTATGATCAATTACATTCAATCCTAATGATCGTCCGATGGATATTAGCAATGATTCATATTTAGATATATCCGATAAACGGTAATTAGAAAAACTTTATTTATGGTTCATTTTCAATGTCTATTCAGTTCTTATCTAATAACTATGTTTTAGCATCTATCGTATTCCATTGATGTCGTCATCATTTTATCTCGTGCTTTTCTGAAAGAGTTTTTCTTTTCAACCAAGTTAAACAGTCTTAAATATGAATCTAGATTGATTGATGAGCTTTTGTGTAGTGAAATCTTAATATAGGATCAACTCGAAACAATTTTATATGATGTAAATAGATTCGTTGACAACTGTGACATTTTCAGATCTACTATTGAAAAATGCTGATGCGTTCCATGTGCCATCATGTTCCGTAAATCGAGTAGATGGTCTAGATAGACAAGATCGATCATCATGTTGGAGACAATGTGTCTCAGCAGGAGTCAAATCTTAAATAACTCTTTCTCCAATGTTCGAGAATCCATTACCATTTACAAATAGACCATAACCTATAGTGTTCACTACACTTGACCATGAAAAATATGGCACATACATATGTATGAAATACTACCAACAGGAGAAGTAGCTGATGGAGACAATATTGTTGATACTGATGAATTCGATTGTTTTCATGTAGGTGTTGCTCATGTAGGAGTTAGGTTGATAGGCAAAAGTTTAGCGATTTATCTCATTCACATTCTACATTATCATATCATTAGCTAGATAACTATGTCAAGTCTCTGCATAATGCTAGTGAAGTTCTTCGGTTTCCATCATTTTAATATTTTGACATGGCATTTTAATAGATTTTCTTATCTTGAGATAGAACGAGAAAAAAGGACCTAGCTAAGCGTACCCAAACAATATATTACATGTGATTTTGCATATTTGTTCTGGACATTAGCAGAAGGGATCACAAAACATAATATTACGATATCTGATCACAAACTGTTAAGGTAATAGTACATTCCAACAATAGAAAGATACCTGCGAAATATTGTCAGCCATCTTAAATCGCATTCAACACATGCAACTACAGTATTACTTATGCTAGTACAGTGTTAACGTTCGGCAAACAAAGACTATAGATTAAATCCAGGCCAACCAACAGGAATCGATTCTTCTTGGGAAATATGAACAGTCTACAAAAACTCACTCATTTTGTAAGTCAGTAATTCTTGATATTTTTCCTCTCGATTTCAATACAAAATATGTTTTGCCTTCCAGAAAAGACCTCAAAAGGTTCAAGGGAGCAAGATAGATTTTCTTATTGACGATGGTGCTTGCATACTCGGTCATCATTAAATATAGTACAATCAGACTCAACGGAGATAAATTAACTGATTAGAAGGAGTGCGAGTCAAGTATGTGGCTTAAGACACAAGCGAATTCTCAACTATCTCATGTAATTAAAGAATTTTAAATTGTGCTAGACATCTCGTATCGAAAAAAGAGACAAACCTGTGTAACTTGCATAATGTATACGGCTTCAGAAATATGCTACGTAAGGATTCTGAGCTATGCACTATGTTTCTATCGGTGTATAGCTCGACTTCAAGCTGGAAAACATGTCTATATTGGCTCTTAAAAAATGACTTGTCTCAGGTGAATAATAGTGAAGTACAGTAGTTGTGCATGTCTACTGTTGAGAGTAAAGAAACATTGACGACTGTGATTTGCCTAGAGCTCGATAAGGCTGACCAATTCTTTTTGTAAGCTACTGTTTTTTCTAGGGATGTGTATGTCGTCAAATTCGAAAGAACAATGAACCCATTTTCTAGGTTTTCCGCATCAGCTTACGAATATTTATGCCTTGTGTTTGACATTGATTAGAAAATGAATAAAATAATAGCATGCTACTGAAAGTCTGATAGATTAAGTCAACAAATACACACTCCACTAGGATTTAACTTGCAATCAAAGATAACAACGAACTTCGCCCTTCGTGCGAACTGAAAACAGATGATGATATCAAACGCAGGTACCGTATTTCTTACCATGCCATTTAACAAAACAGATTGAAACATTGTTTCTTGTCTTTTCAAAGTTTTTAGATCAATCAATAAAATTATGAACGCTTTCGTCATCCTTGTCACTGTAATTGCTGCTTTTCTATCACAATCCTCGGCTAAACCTGAAATTCCGGCATGCCTTGAAAAGATTATTCATCCTATTCCAGATGGACCTGCATGGAATAAATATACTCGTATTGAACAATATCTTTATCGTGGAAGAATGACCTATCTTGCAGATAGTCCATGTTGTGATCGAACGAATCCTCTCTATGATGGAGAATGCACGTATATTTGTTCTCCTTCTGGTGGTTTTTCAGGTCGTGGTGATGGTAAATGCACAGATTTTAGTGAAACTGCAAAATCCTTAGGTACGATATGGGTGGCTCTACCAAATCAATAAATCTGCTCTATTTTAATTGTCTTGATCAAGGACATCAGCAATAAAAATGAATAAACGAACTTAAGTCTACAGTACGCTACATTTATATGATACATAGTGGCGGGGTCATTGCCAGTAGAAGAAGATTGAATCTTTATAATTGTGCACGATGATAGCTCTTTGCTTTCGTAATCCTCTTTTTTTCAAACTAGATAGAACCTAATCTAGCATCGTCAGTAGTAATAAGTAATCAGAGCTATATTGTTGGAGTCTTACTCACTCAAATATATTTACCTATCGCAAGAGAACCACTTCACTTACTTAAAAATGCACCAAATCTACGAAATTTCTTTCCAAACCTTACTACGTTTTCTCATGGTCTATTCAAATATTCATCTCGTGAGGTGTGACATCATTTGCCTTGTTGAATATTTTATTTTCGAATAGAAAATTTAAGAAAATACACACTTTACATGCATTGTGAATAGCGTTTCATATCTACATCGATGGCCATGAAACATCAGTTTTAAATAATGAATCTGAGCTAATGATTGAAAATTAAGAAATTCTAATTTCGATAAGTATTCATTATCAATGGAAAACAATGAGAACTAGGCTAAAAATAATCGACGAAATGATTGACGGATTTCGATGCCAATTATGGCCATTTCAAAATTGCTGGCCTGTTCAATTCGATTGCAATGCAACCATATATCTTTAGGAGTTTATATAGTAGCTTACTTATCTATTCAATCTATCACTTACCGGCATGCAATATTATTTTAAATTTGCATGGTTGAAAATGTGCACTGACACGAATATTTTACATGGAATTTTTCAGTCAAGATTCAAAAATCATTATCGAAATTAGAAAAGAGCAACAAGGAAAATTAACTACGACATATTTTTAGTGTACTACTAGAAAAATACGTGTTGAAATACAAATTATCTATGTTGAAACTAATTAAACTTAGTGATGAAATTTGAATAAATATAGAGACTTCGAAGTTCAATTATTCTAGTCATGCTGCAGCTTGTATGCATGGGTGAACAGAAGAGAGTTATGTATTCTGTAGCTCGAATGATTCCAGTTGACGTCAATCATCGAAAGCTGTCTATTGCCAATCTTTATTATCCATCGATCGAATCAAAATTTTCAAACTAATTGTTATAGCGTGTGTAAAAGTGAACACATATTTATACTCAAGATTTACTTCGTCTTAATGATAGGGATCGAAATTCTGTTACCAGTGTATTTTTCTTGATTGTTCATTGTTAAATAGAACTTCACGCAAACAAGTCATCTTTCTCAGTTTATCCACGTGAATCTTGCTCATTTAAACACGATGGAAGCTGAAAGGCACTACAAAACCAATAGCACAACGACAAGTCTTAATATGCTTGTTGACCAATATGATCTGAACCAGAGATACACAGTGCTGCATACCAATCAGCTCTTAGTTTCGGTATTTTAAAGTTCGATATAAAGATCTTGTTGCCTATTGCACTCTATGATTGTTATTAATCATAGTAGAATCAAAAATTATTTATAGGTGTGAGAGTCTATTGTAACATCACTATATTAAGTTGAGGATTTACTCATAGAGTTTCGAACGAAATTAATGATAGATACGAAGAGGCCACCGAAAGATCTCAGATAATGCACAATCAACTTTGCATTAAGGTCGCAAGAATATCTTGAAGATGAGATTGTTGTTTTCTTATCCATTTACACGTACATTGACATCCACATTGCCACCAATCAAAACGAAAATAATCAGCACCAGTTCATTGTTTGAAAATAATTTAGACATATTTTCTATATAAAAATAAGGAATATTATGGAACTGGTAAAATGAATTGTATCACACAAATCTATATTAGTGTATACATATACAATCTGATTCGTTTTTCTCACGTATTTCATAAACATATAAGTGTAGCTATCAATCGAGAACAATATATTTTCTGAAATAATTCACAATTACATGAGACTCGTCTTAATTTTCAAACTGCAAGTCGATCATGCGACGTAATATGCGATTGTGAAAGTTTTAAATTTGATGTTTTGTATGTATTTACTAGTAAAATTTCACGAAAAACAATTTTTTTTCTTTTACTGATAAGTTCAACATATTAAGTGTATGCTGTTGAAAAGAAAATAATGAAACATAAGCCAATAGTGGTACTATTTTGCTCTATGAATCGTATGAACATTCATGAAGAATTCTATTTATTATTATTGATATGATTTTGATTAAACATGAATTTGTGTGTGTGCATGATCATAAAATACCTATTTTATATATGTGCTCAAAAATTGACCAAATTATTTACCTCCATACTATCCGAGAAAATGAATTATGAACGGTTTTTCGATTGAACATGAGATTTACAGTAATCGTTGCAGTGTGAATTCTTGTGGATTCAATCACGTTTTTGCGAAAACTTTTGTTTTTGACTATTCATGGTGTTAGTTGGGCATATAATGACCAGAAAAAAGGGAGACTTCTTTGTAAAATGTGCGAGATCCAGAAGCTTGTTTAAGAAAATCTAAGTTTTCTCAAGCGTACTCCACCATGATAGTAGGAGGTTCTCTGAGTATATCTCACATAAAATATTTTGTAGAATTGTCGACACTGATCATTGTGATTAGAAAAACTCGGCTTTTCGTCAAAAAATGACGGAAACATGTTCGCAATACTAAAAGCAAAAAAAACTTGCTAGAACACTTACGACGAGCAAGCCATTTTTTTCAGAACTAATCTGATTTTTCGTATTTTGACCATATCTCCGTTCTCTCTCGACGAAAAATGGAGCATTTCTGATAAAATGATCAGTGTTAAATGCTCTGGAAAATACATCATATGGGAAATTATTAGAAACCTCCTATTGTCATTGTTGAGTACTTATAAGCAAATGTAGATGTTCCTATAAAGGATCGTCTATATCTCTCACTATTTTATAAGCAAATTGTTATTTTTTCTAGTCTCTATATACTGAACTAACATTAAAAAATGTCATATAGGAAGTTTTTTCTAAAAAAGAAGCGACCGGATCCCCACGGATTCATCCAAATAACCATTGAAACTAAAACTTTTACCATGTTTCTTTCGTCGTTTGTTTCGAAGAGCCTCTTCTCAGGGCTAATACCTACGCTCATTCTTAGTAATCTATATGAAACTAGATTCGTAGTCGACGTTATTCGATAATTAGTTATTGACGGTTATCTATTATTTTTATCCATCTATGACGTTTTTGACTTGAAAAAATCTGGATGATTATTCTAATACATACGAGAGCACAAGTTTCTTACTGGAGATAAGTAAATTCACAAAAC
>OENT01000919.1:29404-55555 GCA_900239685.1 Rotaria macrura
GTAAAAATAGACCGTATGTTAAAAAGAAAGTAAACATGAAGATTGTGTTTAATTAGTGAAAATTTATAGTGATTCAGTCAGAACTATTTTTTTCGATACAATCACTCTGTGAGAAAAACGTCACAGACAACATTGGTCCTATCAAACTGACATGTCGTATTGGCTGCCGATTCACGGATACAACAAAAATGGATCGACGATAGATGTAATGGTAGTTACTTTTAAAGGAGAATGTTTCGACTAGAAAACTGTCTTATAAAGAACATGCATGCCATTGATACTGGATAAATACTCTTCACTATTCTCTGGAACAGAAGATAAAAGAGTTTTTCAGCATTGTTCTATGTAAAAGCATTAGGCTAATCATACAAGCTGCATGGTAGTAAAAACGTTTTAAAAATTCTCATACACACACTTCATCTGAGCAACCATTGTTGTATAAGACACTCTTGTGCATTCATACGTAAGGTTTATTAACCAACTAATATGAATGTTTTATGTCGATTAGATTACATCTTATACCATGGGCTGACTGAATCTGTGTATTTCGAACCTCACAATCGCAAAGGTGTCATCCGTAGACGGCAGGAAAACCTTCGATTAGAAAAACATTTTTCAAAGAAAAAATTTAATATTCTATGCATCATTTTACTGTCTGACTATATTTTTAATCTAAAAATTGAAATTTATTTTATTCGTTGAACAAAGCAAAGCATTCTATGCAGAATCACGAGTGTTTTTTCCTTTAGATATGAAACGTGTTCCTATGGAGTCAACAAAAGAGGAAAAACATTGGAAATGCAGTGCGTTAAAGTCACTATGACTCATTCATTCTTCTGTTTGTTTTCTTCTTTTCAAAGTGTTACAATATGACAATCATGATTATGAAAAAATTTCCGTAGTCATTTATGATCACTCACTACGGTATTCTTGAGGAATAGAAGTTACAGACGTGCTGGTTCACCGATAGTGCAAATGTACGATGAAAGAAAGACATCATCACATAGTAAAATATTGTCAAGACAACGTTTTCATTCGAGGGAAGTAGTTGTTTGTCTTTGACTAACACTAGAAACTGTCGAGGTGTTCTATCTAAATTATATTTCTTTATTTCTGATAGTTAGCTGCTTTTAGTTTAGAATAATATTATGAATATTCGTGTCCTCAGTTTCTCATACTTGGACTATTGAAGTTTCCTTCTATATTTTAACAAATAGGAAAGATATTCTTTGGCCAGCAATAAAAATCAACTGAAGTAATTTATTTATGATTTTTTACCATTCAATTAATATTTGCTCAGAGAGCAAAAGTACTGTTTAATGTCATATTTTACTTCTATGACAGTTTACTTTATTAATTAAAAATAATATAAGTATGATCAATTCATCCAGACATCAACGTCTTCACTAGGTCATCGAAAAGATTATAACTCAATCTTCCATCAGGAGTTTTCAATCAGTACATCGCGTACCATTCATCATCGGCTTCTGGATGTGGTCCGATCACATTCCCACACGTCCTTTTCCATAATATTGGACAGCAACTGCAATTTCGCCATTCGTGTATACCGTTAGAATTTCGTCAGGCGCTGCTTGCCGATCAATGATCAACCGAGTACCATCTTGGAAGCTGATGTGTCGCAGCATGTCTCGCCAAAACACAGGTATGACTGTATCGATTTCAGTGGTTACAAAGGCACCACTTGATGTAATGTATTGGTTTGTCTGTCCTTTTCCTAGTAGAAGGTCAAAGCCTGGTTCGGTCCCAGCAAGATAAGCACCGAAACAGACACCAAGATATCTTCCTCCATTACGAACATAGTCACGAATAAGTGACGCGTAGCGTCGAACATGAGGCCAGGTCTTGTCCAGGTCTCCTCCATCCGGCTGTACGTATAGCTGTGCTATGGACAATGTATACTGATTCACATCCATTTGTTCCTTAGGTCCAACATAGATTACTTGATAGTTCTGCTGCAAGCGATCGGCGATCGTCTTCGAACAACCACGACAAGCAGCAGCACCACGATAAATCAAAGCAATAGGAAGAACATGCGTGCTAAGTTTGAGAAGGCTTGCTGTAAAAAGCAATCGAAGAAGAAAAAAATGTAAACCCATAGCAACCAAATAAAGTATCGAAATGATTCTTGTCTTCCACTTTCATCAGTGAGTCTCTCTTAAAGCCTGGATCAAAGGAAAAAGCTCTCCCCTAAGAAAGTTGTGTATGACAAAAAATACTTAGTAGTGTTGTTCGTATCTTTGTTTTCAGCGTACCGTACTAAATCATTAACGATGACGTTATCATGAGAACGTCAATATTTTATATCACACATGCTAATACTAAAGAAAACATTGGAATATTATCAATTTTGTTACAGTTATCATCTCATCATGTCATAATCGAATATCGGATCGTTGCTAGGAGTTGCTTATAATTTTCATTTTCGCAGTGTACCATTCAACTATTTCATTTTGATGGCGAAAATTTCATAGTGTTTTTCTTTACGAAGAGCTCAATAATATTCCAGAAATGATTTACCATTTACATATGTGTGAAATATGTATAAATCACGTAATTGGATCATTATGATGTTATACGCTTCGAAAGTACTACTGGTATAGAAAGGTTGAAACAATGCTTTTAAAAATACTCTTTCTTCCGAATCTTTCTGAAACTTAGTTATTAATTGTCATAAAAACCAATTCTGTAAAAGTTGTAATTATTGAGAATGTTATTATATTTTAGAAGAACCATTGTAAATTAATTAAAACTGAGAAAAATACGATATGATACATACAATAAGAAAACACCAGATTTTCTTGAAATTGATTTAATTTTATATTTAGATCCTTATCAGAGCAATCGAACTGAATTTTGACTTAACTTTTGTTCCTATGGTTGCAACTGCAAGTCTAGATAAAAAAATCATAGTAATTACTTCACACTCAACTAAACCAATAAAATTCTAGTATTAATTCGATGATTATTGATATACGTTGGCAAGATATATTGTCCACCTAAGAATCAATATATTTTTTTCATTTTGTATTAATTATAATTTTTAATTTTTTCGGATTTTAAATTTATAGTATTATTTCTTCCAAGTAAATATCTCGTTATTAATAAAAAATTTTAATCGAAGAGACAACAGAAAAAAGACACTTCAACTCAAACGCAATCAAAGTTATAAAGCTAAAATCATTTTTCTAATGTAGTTAAATGCTATCTTGGTTGACTTTAATCTAAATTTCATGGATTCTTTTCACATGGAAACTGCCAAAAGTCATTATATCATTAGACTAGCGCATTGTTTGTAAGCTTTCAATACTATGTGACAGAGTTTAGATTTGCTGTTTTTGTCAATCTGACACTATTTTCGATAAATTAAAATACATCTAGTATACAGAGTATGCTTAAAGTCAACTTTTAAGATGAAAAGTTGTTAAAATAATCTGTGCAGGATTAAAATGTGAAATAAAATGTACCTTAAGCTATGAGCCATACAAACACCGCTCTTTTGTACACTTTCGAAGACATTTATTCAGCAGCTCTTAATCATCCGACAGAACTGCAATGAAAGAGCAGCTTGATGCATTCTCATCAGATTCTAGCAACATACAATCATTGACCGAATATGAAAAGGTCTATCTCAGTCTGATGATATAATTAATGGCTTATTCATCTGTCGTGTTCTGTGGAACCAAATTTCGACTCTGAATGCTTCAAGCACTGTTGTCAAAAGGAATTTCATAAAAAGTTAAAATTGAAGAATCTAAAATCATTATTTTATTATAGACAGCATGTTCTTAAGAAGGGATGAATTTTAATGAAAGGATACTTTTTACTCTAGATTTCAAGTACAAATGACAGCAGTACTAGTTATTATATAAAATACTTAAGTGCTGGTCGCGAGAATAGGAATAAATTTTTTGTTATGCTAAGATCATGGCATTTTGATTCTTTGTTTTCGTAGCTTCATCGATCATCATTGAAGACTATTAGTTTAATAGCAAAAATATAACTGAAACTTGTACAAATAAAAGACCAAACATTTTTTGAGTTAATGGATGCACATAAACAAAAACTAGTTCTTGTAAGGATATTTCGAGCTAGAAGGCTTCTTTGAGTAGTCATTCTTATACTGCAATTTTAATGAGCTTGGAAAGGGCATATTATGATTCTTATCAATATTTTATTGAAAACTAATGTGTTCTATACGCTAGATGTGCGCAGCATAAAGCCATTCAATAATAATTCTGGAGCAGAATTATTCGTAGCAACTTTTAAAAAATATGCATTTTTAATGGAAAGAAATTCTAACTTTGAATTTCGTTCATCCTTTTCATTTTAGATCTTCGACGTATCATGATTACTAGTGAGATAAGTCCAAGTGGTTACTACAAACGGCATACTTTACCTATAAAGGTTCGTTCGAGCCATAGATCTTTTCAAAGTAATAATAAATATATATTTTTGCTGTTGGTTACGTAGATTATGGTAAGGCGGCCACCTAATCCAAGCACGCCACCATTAGAGAAGGTTGTTGTTAATTTGGATGACCTGTATGATGTTTCATCGAGTGATTGGCCTAGGACAGATTCTCGTAACTCTGAGAGAAGAAGTCGAACATCAACAGCTTCGGGCGCGTCTGTTACTTTAATAGATATGAAACCGGTACTGTGTGTTTTGTTTTTTCTAGATGCCTAACATGCTGTGAATGGGGAATGCTGGCTGCAATCTTATTATTATCAGCTGGTCTTATTGCAGCCATCGCCTTACTCTTTACCTTGTCAAAGAGCCAAACAAATAATTCGAATAGTGAGTATAAACAACAAATATTGAAAGCCAATATTAGATGTCTTGCTATAGTTGTTAACACCTGTGGTACATCATCTGACAATACTACTTCAATTACTAGCACAACTACGACCACTACCAGCACGACTACAACAACTACAAGCACGACTACAACAACTGCCAGCACGACTACGACAACTACCAGCACAACTACAACAACTACAAGCACGACTACGAAAACTACCAGCACAACCACAACATCTACAACAAGTAAGCCAGATGGCAATATTGGGATATGCTTAGCACATCTGTATCATTGAATGTAAACTAGATATTGGAACTACAGAATCGTTCAGTCAGATTCAAAATATATGGTTAAGCTTTTGGAATATTCTTTATAGAAACGATAGCAAAAGTAGACTCGAATAGATGTTGTTGACAAACCACTTTTTTGACCTAACCTAGACTGATCTAACTTGACAAGTGAACAGGCTTATTTTCAGCGCTAAAACTGATAAGAAACTAGAATAACACATTGAGAATGTGACTATTTGCTGAAAATGATTGCCAATGAATGAAAATCGTTGTATACTATAGAGAATCCCCGATGTGAAAAATAATAGTAGAATCGTAATATCTGTTGATTTCTAATGAAAATTTCCTCGGATTTTCATGAATTCTCATATACTTAGTGTTATTTGTGAGTTCTATTTATTTCTTATCATGATTCTTCATTTATACACACTTTCAATGATTCTTATTCGTTCACAGTGTAGATATAAAAACTGATTTCCAGTCATCGAAATCCGTAGTAATTACTGGGATTCCATTAAAAATCAAGGAAATAAATTCGCTCTTCATGGGATTGAGAATATATGTTTCCTTCCTCTATTATGGATCGATGCACTATCCTATATAGTTGCAGTTATTTACTGAAATAATTATCATGAATCCAGGATAATAAGTTCTCTCAATAGTTAGACAATATAGATAAATAGAAATTATAAAATTCTTTCATTCGAGGAAGATTCTAATTAGCGCAGTGTTTTTTTTCATATCGATTTTATTCTTTCATAATTGAAAACATGCAATCATGACAACTAAAACAACATTGGGCCAAGTATCGAATTGGAAGGTAAAAGAATTTTAAGAACGAAAATATAAGGCATCAATGACATTTATTAAAAGTAGGGCAAGAACATTTACACTCATAGATAATTTATTGAATAAAAAGAAAACAAGCGCAAAGTTCACTGTAAAATTCTTTTGGATCTAAATCCTTGTTCTGTCACTAATTCTAAACTTTGAAGCACTCTACTAACGCGCTGCTCATGCATCTCGAATTCGAAGAGTATACATCAATTTTGAACTTCGAAAGCTTCCTAGCAAAACGAGTACATGATTGAATAGCACTAATACAGAAGTTGATATTCATCTCTTCTCATAAACTTTCTCGTCATTTTTACCAGGTACCACCACGACAACTGCAGCTACTATTAGTAAGTAGTATCCAGAGGACATTACACTAAAACGTTCTTCGTTCGTTTACTTCATTTCAGCGGTCAACTCCAACGCGTGTACATCAGGGTGGAAAAGTATCACTTCACTCTATCACTGCTACAATAATTGTCCTATTCAGAGCTCGTATGTTCATTATACATATACTTATGTAGCAATTGCAATTACAACACGAATTACGTTTGCTATCCGTCAAGATAAGTATTACATGGGCCTTGATTACGTAACTGTACGGGATACTGCAGCACCTAGCACTGAGCTACTTGTCAACGGCGATTTTGAGACAGGTTCTACGGACCCATGGATATATTGCAATCCAAGCAACTCACAAGCCGCTGGGGTGGTACAAGTAGGAAACATTACTATCTTAGGTTATGATTACAGTGCTTACTCTGGTACGGACTTCTATCTAGATGGGGCTGTAGGTGCTCCAGATTATCTAAGTCAAACATTTTCGACGACAATTGGTCATACATACTATATATCCTTTTGGTTATACAATGCAAACGGTGGTACAGCATATGGTATTGACGTCCTGATGAGCATCTGATAATATAAAAACTCACACAGTAGATTTAATAGACAACAAAAACTGCATTCAAATTTATCTCGCGTTTCCAGCTATTCAAAACACAAATTTTATAATACTTTGCAAAAAAAAAACACGTACTGCGAGATAATTTTCCAATTTGGTTAAAGACGTAAGCCTCATATGTACTCTAAATAATATAAATATTATACCTGTAAAACAATGAAAGATTTGAGTGCGGGTAGAGAATGTTTACAATTTGGGGTGTGGGCGTCGTGTACGTCAATTGGAAGAGATAAATTAAATGTTACCTCAGCACCTATAATGACCCTACAAAAACACAACATACAGAATCTGCAAAAGTTCTAACCTTTACAGCGAAAGCAAGATCCTTTAAGGTTATATAAAAAAAAGATTTCGTGCAGATCCTTTAATTTTATTTATCGAGAATGGATCTCCATCGATGCGTTTCCTACTATCTTCAATATGCTACTATCAAGTTAATACATCTGTGTGTATGTATTCACCTATTCAAATCTAACTATAATTCTATCTTTCTATTTGATGTGTATCAAATGTCCTATCTATCTATTTCTACGTATTCAGCCATATAAATATCCTTGGATACCAGCGTGTGACATTACTATCCACTTGTCTAAAAATTCTGATAAATATTCCCAACTTCTTATTTCTAGTTACATAGACACCCTTGTATACACGCTTGCCACTTGGATCTATATTTAACATTGTATATGTGGATCTAAATCCTTAAGACTATCATCCATACATACGCCTAACTGCTCATTTTTGTCGGTAACAACTTATTCCTAAATCCAAAGCCTTTTTTTGAATTCTAAACTACTAATGGTCTCTATAATATATTGTCTTTATATAAAGAGATAAATCTCCACATGAAATCTCTGCCCAGACGTATCATTCCGACAATTGGATCCTATAGGTTGCCTGTCAGATCCGATCATGTTTCTATCGGAATTTCTCTAATCCGATGAAATCCCATCGGATTCCTGGTTGCGATCCGACATTTGGACCTCGAGTGTTGGATTTTGTCAAATCCTACCATCGGAATCCGATTAGATCTTATCGTATGATCTAACAGATCTCTACTATTGGGATTAAATGCTAATTCGTAAACAAATAAGAAAATAAGTTTCTCCCGTCGGATTCGTTAGTCTTTCCATAACCCAGATTCCCATAGGATTTTATCGGATCGCAGGATCTGACCGGACCCAATCGGGCATTATATCGGATTCATTCCCCTGGGTGCCCTGAATCCAGCAACGAAGCTCTTATGTGCGAGGTATGCGCTTAGAAATTTGTCATCTGATATTTGAGCACATCTTTAGAACAAATGCGCAAATCAATCGACGAAGTAATGAAGTAGAGTTAGATGAATGTTAAATCGATGAATATTTATTCTTTTCTTGAATGAAAAAAGTGCGAAGATAGTTTTCGTCTGAGAAATCCTAACTAATCTGGGCCAAGAAAGTATTTTTAAATAAAATTCTATGAATTTGTCCAGCATTTTCACAGTTTTCACGACATACTGAGTTCGAAGCTTTCATAAAAATTGCGTAAAGTGGAAAGATATCTAAAAACGATCGTAAATGTAGCATGTTTTTTTTCAGGGGACAGAGGCCCAACAATACACTTGTTTTTCGTAAGCGCTCACCTTTCGTAGAAGAACTCCCCTTTTTTTGAAGTAAATAATAAAGAATAGGATTTGAAACCGGATATTCTCCTCCTCACTGCCCCAACAAACAACGAAAAATGAGACAATTGATAGAAATAAACATTGTTTTGAAAATCATTGCCTTTCAGTTCCGAAAGATCATATGTGACAGACTTGCAGCCAGGAGATGTTAAATGTCTTGTCTACATAACATAAATATTATAATTCGACTTATACGTGGAGTTGTAATTTTTGTTGTTTTCCCTCTTCGTGATTCTCATTGTAATCAAATTATTCCTAGTCACTTAGTAATTCTTTTTATTTTTGATTTCATGGATTTCATTTTATTCTTGAATAATATTATTCTTGAGATGTGAAACCAAACATTGATAGCAAATTATTTCTATATTAGTCATAGAACGCATTTAAGATCGCAAAATTTCTATATCATCTGTGCGTCACATTCATAAAAGTTCTTTTTTACCCTGTCTTAAACGTGCATGAGCAGCTAACATGAGAAAAACATCATATTTTTCACTAAGTATATTTTTACAACGGAAACCATAGACAATAGGGTTTATTTGCAATCTTATTCGATGGAGCATTATTCCTTCTTCCACATGGATGGTATGACACGGATGATAGAGAGTGATGATGGATATATGGAAGAAGACATTTAAATATCATTAGTTAATGAAAAATGTGACAGAATTCTCCTCTGATTTGATCTTGAATAAATCCTTGTCATTTATTTATCAATGAACAGATGTATCGAAATAAACATGTCAATGACATCCATACTTAAATAAATTATTCATATTTTATTCATCAAAAGTGGAGTAATCAACTAGGTATAATCGAATGGCTTAAATATTCTCACAATAATTCATTCTACATTCGTAAATGTCAGCTATCAATATTGAATAATATGATTTTATCTTTATATCGAAGATGCACATGTCTACTTTATAAATACGAAAAAACATGTTTGATGAACTACAATCTTCTGAATATATTATCTTATTTATGTTCTACGATCATTTAGATAGAAAATAAATCAAATCATTGAAAAGATTAATACTAAAATGTGCATTGAGATTACGTATACTGAGAATGAATAAAATATAACTATTGATTACAACGTACGAGTCTAGCAAAAATACGTTGAAGAAAAAAAAACAAAGAAGAGAAGATAGTTTTCATTATCCAGATTGAGAGCCTTTTATTCATGAGATATTCTTTCCATTAGTAGATCAATCTAATAAATATCATTGACTCTTTTTGGGTGAATTAAGACGATGACGATGATTCATGAGGAAAAAAATAGTGCAATTCGTCGTCCTTCAATACTCAATTACTACTTCTATCACGATTAATTGATTGTTTGATTTTCGATAAATACAATATATATGTTTTGATGTACGTGAACATGTTCTCGATAGTTGTAGGCAAATGTATTGCTGAATCATAGCGTATTTACCAATGAAAGATCATTTTGAACAGATGGTCGTATGTGACTCCGATTATTATGAAAATCTAAAACTGTAGACATCAGTCTTTTCTTGAATTCCCTCTACAACTTTTTACTTCGTTTGTTATACTTTTAGCTTGATATGGATCAGTTTAATTTTGTTTATTTTTCAATAATTAACTATAAGAACCTGTTAAGAGGTTAAGTTTTCGTTTGATTAGACAAAACTGTGTTCTTCACAACTAAACTGATTCTCTTCAATCGACACATATAATCATAATAATCAGACAGACTTAGCATATCACATTCGTATGTTAGCAATAACTCTCGTAAAAAACTCGTACAGTTCGACATTAGTATAGTAGTGACTAGCACAATGACGATTGTTTATTCAGTGAGCACTGAAGAAACATAGGTGAACATCGAAAGTGACACTTTATGCATGTTGCAATAATCTCAACAAAATAATCTGTATGTTAATGAATTCGAATTTTTCTAAAATTTATGAAAATGTTAACTCATTCTTTATGGTATAAATTCATACATGTAAATAATATTCTACCCGTTATAGAGAAATAAATCCAGATACAAAGAAAATTCCCATTAAATTATTCCTTAAATAAAAATACGGCTGTTATTGAAGTTCAAAACGATAATTGATGAGTCACCAATCATAGGGAGCATCTCGGACAAAGACGAACTCTACAACTAACCATCACCTATTTGCATTTTCATTTATTTTCATCAACCTTTACGCCACCCACTGAGATTTGAGAGCAAAGAAAGTTCTACAGCAAATCTGTAGTCAAGTCAAACTGTTGTGGTATTGGTACATAAGCTAATGGCTCATCACGTATATGAGTCAGAAACAGAGATGAATATGAAACTGAGGAAAGAGGCGTTTTTTTAAAGAAACTTATCGATTGCAACTGAAATAACACATTCCGTATAGGATCACTTAGGCTTTACTTACAATATATAAGTGGGTCACCATTAGACTGCAGTAATATCCATCGCATAAATATCGAGGGAGTTAAATTATTATGACGGATCATAGATGTAGAGTAGTATACGATGAAAATTTAGTATTGCATATGGTGCTGTATTACTGTGCTCAACACTAAGATATGAACCCGGCTGTTTGCGATGCCATTTGATCTGACCCTACAGTGAAAGCACAAAGACGGGTATCCATGGAAATACAATGGGATTTGTTTTTCTTACCTAAATACATTGCAGTTGCACAAAGAGGAAACAATCCACACAAAGAATAGATCTCCTTTGAAATAAATAATCAGAGATATGATATTACTCATTGAACTGCTCCGCCAAGTAACAATCTTATAATGGCTCTGTAGCGGAAATCGATACTAACCATATGTGGTAACTCATTGTGCATTGGAGAAGGCAATGATAGTGGTAAGTCATACTATTTCGAACACTTTCTATTCTTTCTAGGAACAAGGATACGGAATGCATATATGATTTCAGAGAATGATTTTAACGGCAGAGGTTTTTTTAAACGTATGCACATAGTTGTTGGCAAAAGGTTGTAGAGATTATAGTGTAAGTAAAACAGTTTTTATTCGTCATCAGTATGGTACTCCTTCTCCTCATCCACTTCTTACTTTATTTGTATAGTTTGTTTATATAGTATTAGATAAAAACTATGTTTAAGCTTCTATGAGTCCAAGTTGATATTTTGATCTAGTCAGTCGTTCTAGGGTCAAATACATCGAATTTTTGAGAACAATACTGCTTTTATTTGGCGAAGGGAATTAGATATTGTATGACATCTCATGGTTACAATGTACTATTCAATTTATCAACTTGTATATTTCTCTTTTGTTTATAGATATTATGTATATTTTCGCATTCCTAATGCGTCATGAATAGACTTACATTTTACAGTCAATTAGAAAACGTGTCCGTTCCATTCTCACAATGTAGATCTCGTTTGAGATATTGATAGCGCAATTAAACGAATTTGATATGAACTAGTGAAATTCATCTGTGAAATCGAAACATTCGTGATGAGAATGATAACAGTAGAGACACCCTGGCAAGTATTTCATTTCTTATCAGACGACGTATCTGTGACTCTATTAAAAAGACACAAGAATTAGTTTTTTTATATCCCTATCTACTATTAGTGCCTACATAGAAATTACGGAACGACGCTAAAATTGCGAATGATCGTAAAAAGATCTTAGAAGATAATCTATGGGTCATCGTCTATATTGGTTTACTGCTCTGATTGTTCTATTTACGTCTCGATGTATTGAAGCACTGAATTTTACGGTACAGCGTTGGAATACAGTAGAGATTCGATTGAATGCTGCAATTAATTATTCTTATCCTTACATAGATGTTGAGGACCTAAGCGCAACATTTATATCACCAAATGGAATTTCTATGACGATGCCTGGGTTTTGGGATGGTGAGCAAACGTGGAGAATTCGTTTTGCACCTATTTCTGATGGACTATGGACATATAGAACGAAGTCCACTGATTTGGGTCTCAATAATCAAAGTGGCTTTGTCATGTGTTTACCTTACACAGGCACATTGTCTATCTTTCAACATGGTTTCATAAAACCGAGTTCAAACAATCGATATTTGACATATGCTGATGGAAAACCTTTTTATTGGCTCGGAGACACACATTGGTCAGGTTTTAATATAGCAGAACGATACAACGAATCAAATGATGTACGCTTTGACTCAATGTTCAAGGGTATGATTGATCGACGATTAGAACAAGGCTTTACTGTGTGGAAAGCTGAAACTTTTGCTAATAATAACGAACAAGGTAATCCAGCTTATAATGAAGGTGGGCCAGCATGGAATAATGGTGAATTCTTCAGAAATTTAAATCCAAGTTTCTGGCAGAATATCGATCAACGTATTCAGTATTTAGCAAGTAAAGGAATGGTAATTTCGATGGCACAAGGAATAGGTCGGAGTATGAAAAATGCTTCTGCCGAATCTGATCATAAACGATTAGCACGTTACATACTCGCACGATATGGTGCATATCCAACTATATGGATAACTGCGCAGGAATTCAATGATGCTAGTGCGGGAGCATGTGGTCAATGTTGGGCAAATGTTGCTGCGTACGTTTATGATCTTGATCCATACAAACGTGCCAATAGTATGCATAATGCCTACACTAATCCAATTGTGTACCATGATCAACAATGGTATGGATTTGTTACACTTCAACAAAGTCATAATCAAGTGCGTTCAGTAGATTATTGGCTTACACAATATGAGGCTTCTCCACCACGGCCTATTCTAGAAGATGAGGCCAATTACGAAGATATTATTCCATGGTACGGCGGCGGAACAATTACACCTAAATGGAAAACACGTCAAAGTGCATGGCAATCACAAATAGCCGGAACGTTCGGATTTACGTATGGTGCACAAGGTATTTGGTGGAGTTGTTACACAACGAAAGAGACGAATTATAATTGTGGTAATGGCAGTGATGCTCGAGCTTGGAATACAGCTATCGATTTTCCTGTTGGTCAACAAATGTCTTTTATGGCACGCTTTTGGACGTCATTCGATTGGTGGACGTTATCACCCGATGACAGTGCAATTATTTGGTTATCCGCTCCAAATAATACTCAAGCACCCTACCAGAAAACAGATGGAAATAATCGTACACTTGTCATTGCTTACTTACCCTTACAGTTGAGTGGTACAGTTTATAATGGAACAGTGAGAAATTTATCACCAACTGGTGTGTACATATCTCAATGGTATAATCCACGTAATGGTACGTATTCAATTATAGATAAAGGATGGACGCCGACAAAAGCTGGTTTATGGAATTTTCCAAGTCAACCTACTTCTACAGACGATTGGGTACTTAAGATCCAACGTATCAATGGTTCTAATACATCACCTAACATTGCATTTGGTATCGATGTTAGAAGTTCATCAAATCAGAATAAAAATCAAGTATCTAAGAAAGCTGTTGATGGTGACATAAGAACGTATTGGCAGGCAAGTGATATGCAAGGATTTAATAATTCTTGGTTGGCAATATACTTTCATTGTATGACTACTTTTAACAAAGTACGCATAATTGAACATGATCAACGTACTACTGGCTACCGTATTGAATATTGGAATGGTGCGCACTGGTTAGTTGCTTACACGGGATCGACGTTGAGTAGTCGAAATGTTGCTTTCGCGGCTGTGACTAGTACTCGAATGCGGATTATGTTCACTTCAGACATAACATCTTCCCCAATTATCTATGAACTTGAAGTGTATGATTCAACTTCAACAAGGCCATAAAACTTTTGATGTCGGAAATATATATATATATATATATATAAAGTTTTTTAAATATTACTATATGTGAATGATCGTTATGCATAGAGTACACAAGCCTTGTTAGTTTTCAGATGATTAAGTAATGAAGAATTGCCACATTCTTGTGATTTTACGTCACTTTATGCATTAGTAGTGTACCCTACTACAGCAAGTTTTGGTCAAAGTTTCAAAAGATTATAGAAAAGATACGCTGTGATAGATATAGCGCGTATTGATAGTTAGTCTTCAGGATATGAGGCAACATGGAGAAAGTTGATCACATTTGACAATGAATCAAGATGATTTCTACTTAAAATTTAGTATCACTGGAGTCATTGTGCTGTGTGATAATTCATAGCACAAGACTATTTACATTCGTCTCTTTTTCATCCATTGTACATGATAGTCACTTCTAATTATGTAAGTATATTTTTTTTATGAGAGAAGGAAACATCCTCGAAATCGACAATAGTTTATTATCTGGTCACATTGATAGATTTTCTAGTCTTTTTTCTCGTCTACAGTCAAAAATGATTCACTACTCATTGGTGACTTAACTGGTGTTCATAAGAAAGTCTCTAAGCCTTTCATTCCATTTATCAATATGCACATCACGATGACTATGATTAATACTTCAGATACTCTGTAACAAAAAAGCTGGAAAGGAAATTTTATTGCAAAATTTGTTGCGACGGTTTGGATGTTCATGTGAAATGAAACGCATCCAAACCTGCAGTTACAGTAACAATCATATCGTTCCTCTTTGTTCATAGTTCTAATAAAATAAATACAGAGTTAATATTTATAAAGTCGGTATGGATGTATTGTTATGTTGATCAAATTATTTACAATTAATTCTTTATTTTTAAAAATAAAACTAAAATAAAGAATACAGAAGGATTTTCCTCTTGGACAAATAAATCGAGAAATATCTGTTATTGCAGCAGCATATGTAAATCCACAGTCTGCCTTATCAACAAAATCAGTTCGGCCTGTAGTTCTATGAACAAAAGATGAAAATGGCACATGAAAACATGTCTAGTCAAGAGATTTTTCTAAACATTTTATTTTCGTCTAAGGTATCTTAACATTTGCAAACTAATTCGTCAAAATTAAAGTATAGAATATAATAGAGAAAAACCTCTTTACTATTATTGTCTTTATTTGTGAAAGAAAAATAGGAAAATACTCTATGTTTATTGAAAAACTTTAGTTTTTTATTGATCTGTATTATTCAAATACTAAGATTTTCCTTATTTATATTTTATAAAGAGAGAGATGTCATTTTTATTTATCCTTTGTTATTGATAAAAAGGAAAATATAGTAAAAATGCTGCCATCAATTGGTGTTCAGTGAAGAGTCTTCACTGAACTGTGTGAAGGACAAAATTAGGAACTTAGGTGAGTCGACAACAACGCTTGTAGAGGGTACTTAGTGATGAATGACTTGACTTCACAACGTTCTGCTGATCACAGACCAATTTCTTTAGTTGCTCCATAATGGTCTCGACGTTCACTCTCTCAATATCCAGCATTGCTAATGCATTTTGAAATCGTGATTCTTTAATCCACCAATTGAAGTAGCTGGAGCCTCCGTAAACTCCAATGGTAATCATTCCCAATCCACTGATGACTGCAATAATAGGACCCATAATGAACGTGGGCATCGTGACTGCCATCGAGAATCCGGTTTTGATGGTGAGCGCGCCCACAACAATGCCGATAAAACTTATTGAAATTGCTAATAAAAAAAACTTGATTTGTTCGAAGATGCCATTGCTAGCCAATGATGCAATTGTATTTTTGATTCCATATGACACTTGACTGTCGACGAGATCGATGACTCCGTTAACTGCAGTCTTTACGTTGTGAGTATTTCTGTCAATATTCATCAAAGCATTTTGATAATAGTCAATGCTATGACCGAGCTGGATAAAAAGATCTTTAGCTAAGTTTAGTCGTATGGATTCTGTCTGCTGTTCTAAAACCGGTAATATTTCTCGTTGATAAACAATGGCTACTGTGAGACTAGACTGAAGAATCTCAAGGCTCTCAATAGTTATGTTAATTTCGACTAGTAGTCCACTCGTATCGTAGAGTCTCCACGCTCTCTTTGCCTCTTCCTCGATGTTTTTGTATACTCGACGAAATCTTAATAGTATTCTCTCAGTCAGGGAGTGTAACTTGAATATCTCTTTATTTAGCTGCGAAAATACACTAAGATGACTGTCTACAAGTTGATCCACGAATTTCTGACTTGATTGGTCATGATACTTCTTAGCGTAACGTTGCAATTCCTCAATGGAATCGATTTGATGAATAACTTTGGAATATAAATTGTTCGTATCATTCTTTAACGTTTCTAGTGTAGACGTAGCATCAGGATACCAGTTGTAACGTATAGACTTCATAGAGTACGGCGTTAAAGAGTTCCATGACCATGAAGCGACGAATATCACACAGAGTGTACATATCCAAATTATGAATGTCAGAGTAGTATTAAACATTGTCGGATTTATCGTGATGATTTTCACAATAGCCTCAAGTCCATTATTTCCAAGTGAATTCGCTTCGATGTTATCTAACAGCGGATAGCTATGCGTAACCGACGACCGTGTTCCAATTAAGCTTTTGATAAAGCGATGTAGTATCAAAAAAGTACCAGAAACGGAACTGATCCAAGCAAGTATCAGTGCCACTATGGTTGCGACCCACCATATTTGTGAACAGCTGAGTTCTTCATTCGATTTTTCGTAATAAAATACATAACTATTCATGAGCATAGTTTCTAATGATGTATCGGTCTTATAAAAAGTAGAAGAAAATTCTGTGGATGATTCATACCACTTATGAATAATGCCGATGACAAGAGAATAGTTTGCTCCCTGCAAATCATAAACGACACAAAAGCAGTTGTCCAGGCTTTTCGCCAGTGTGTTCGATAATTCGCGACAACCTTTGAGTTGCTCTTCAACATATGAGAAATGCGTACTGGCCACGTTTCCCATATCGATAAGCACTGATTTCATCTCTTCGTAGTTTGGACAAAAGCTACCCGCATTGTTTACTAAGTATTTGAAATTATTTGCCACCGGAAGCGTGATTTGCGCTAAATGAGAACATAGAGAACGAGTCTCATCCCGGACCATTAAAATTCTGTCACAAACTGTGGCGCAATCAATAACTCTTCTATCGGTCATTGTTTCAAGAGGAAAATTAGCAAAAACCATTTCTGACAAAATCAAGACGAAAATAAAAGTATTCTTGGCCATGTTTGAGAACCTTGTATAATTATTTTATACGTTGCTATCTAAAAGTAATAAAGAGAAAAAACCGAGAGGAGTATCAAATAGTACGATGACCAAAAGTAGTCTAAGGCCATCAAGTACAATTCTTCACAAATATTTACCTGGGAAAATCTGTATTCTATTAATCAACCTAAAATAGATGAAACTGAAATACTACGTAAATGCAATACGAAGTTTTTTAAATGGTCGCTCGACAAAGGGATTTAGATATGTATGGATGTTCTTTTTCTTGTAATATGATTGATAACGAAAGAAGATGTATACCACTGATCCAACTACAAAAAATCCTGCGGAAATGTTCCAATTTCGCTTTCGCATTATTTCAGTCATAATAAAGAAAACATCTAACGACTCATAAATCGGGAATTTTTCTAGTTTTGTCGATTGTTGAATCTTATTTTTATGAAGCTCGCCAATACTCATCACGAGGTAGTCAGAGAAAATCGCCTCGATCAAGGGAAAATAATCCACCATCGATGCGATATTTCGATTAACTTGTATCTTGTATGTCAAAACCAAGAAAAAGAAAAATATAAAATGCTGTTTTGTAACAAGTGAAATGCACTCGAAAAGATTCGAATTCGAGGGTGTTAGTGGGATGTGTATATTTGTGAATCTCTTCCTCGATACATCCAACACCTTGCCTTAGTTCACAATATGATATCTTGAAAGTAAATATGAAAGATTTGCTTCTTTTTTTAAAGGCTAATGAACTGAATAAAATTTCTGAAAAAATTCCTTTCCAGCTTTCTGCTCTACGAGACAAGCTACAGATATTCAGTCGTTAAACTGTGATGGGTGTAAATTTCATCTTAATCTGGGCCTGGATTCAGCTGACTTAAGTTGCTTCTAGATTAGATGGTCTTTTGCAATCGGTATCAACTACATCAAAATTTGAAAACAAGTTTCTGCTATTCTTCTAATATACATCGCACTATACACTTACATTCACAAAATAATTGAATTATGGCTTCGATATCACTTTAACAGCGCTGTGAACAAATTTTGTAATACAAGATATTGC
Organism: Rotaria macrura; assembly: GCA_900239685.1. Lineage (NCBI taxonomy): Eukaryota > Metazoa > Rotifera > Eurotatoria > Philodinida > Philodinidae > Rotaria > Rotaria macrura. The sequence goes on from OENT01000919.1 coordinate 48,077, forward strand.
GTAGACTTTTCTAAACGACTTAGAACTAATCATATAAAATGCAAAAGCTATTTCTGCTACCAAATATTACTCCGTAACTTTCTCTTCGCTGTTAAGTGATTGAAGCCGAAACATTCTAGGTAAATTGAAAAATATGCGTTTGGTGTTGTTGTTGATAGGAATTCGTTGTTGCGTCGTACGCCGTTCGCTTTTTCTCAATCCACGTTTTTTGCTTAATTCTGCAACAAGGTCACTCTTTCTTCTGGTCTACCTTGTTTTATTTCGCCTTCTGTTTTTCTTGTTTTCTTTTCAATTCCTAGTCACATGCGCACCTTGTTGAGAAGGCAAGTACATTTAGCAACTGTAGAGTATTCACGAAACGTATGAATGAAGCATGATAGCAAAGAAAAACGAAATCTTGTTCGTACAATGTAAAGATAAGCGATGAACGACACGTTCTAGTTTGTTTCAGTCTCATAAATCGATTCGATGGTTAATGGAGCACATCTCTTCTAAATAACATGCTGTGATTTACTTGAGGTTGAAAAGGAAATGAAACAAAGTTTCTGCTCGATCATGATATTGGCAAATTTATTTCATACCGATATTCAAATTGAATGCATATGCAGTTTTCATTCGTGAAAGATAGAGAGAAGAGGAGCATTTAACTATAATAGTTCAGTGAAGGCCGAGAGTGAGTGTTTGATAGTGATTTCTAATCTTGTTCGCAAGCACATCTCCACCTAACTAATAGTTAAGCCCGAGAAAGTATCTTCCCCATCGACTTTAAACATGTTGCAAGTGTAGAGTTTTTGCTCCGTTTGCTTGATGTTCGAACATAATTCTATTAACTTCCTTTTGAGTACCATACCAGTTTCATCAAGATAGAGTTGAAAACTTACTTTTAGTGTCGCTTTGGAGAATTTTTCTCCCTTTGGATACACATTGACAGCTATTGAATTTCATAGGACTCTAAAATTTATGCGAACTTTGCACACTAGTTAAGTGTTCGCTAAATAAAAATGTTTTGCATACACTAATTGTTTCTTTTATCTTGCAATTTAACTACATAGAGCAAGTCAATGGTATCACTCACATTGATTTCAAATGCAAAAGAGGCATTACTGCAATCAAATTCTCGTAAATAATATGTATATTACCCCAGAAAGAAATATTCACACTGCTCTGTACTAATCATTGACCGCTTACCATTAACTACTTTGACATGTAGACTTGATCTTCAATTCGTTTTTTGACTGTTAAGAAAGTGAAATGAAGCTATCTTATATTCAATGAGACATAGTCATTGTTCACGGTTAAATTCAAATGACTCTGTTGATTACTTCAAAATGCGTAGTTTCAGGCTGTACGTAGTATCAATTAGTAAAATGCACACAGATGTTTCTTTTTATTGAATGTGAGTGTGTATAGGGTTCGGTTCGCGGGTGGTTATTGGCGAGGTTAATGAGACACCGACACTCACACATTCATCGGTTCACACCGTCAGATCATTACAGTGAATGCAACGTTTTTGCAATAAAACCTGAGAGTGGCCTCAGTTATAAAAAAGATTGACGGCTCTCATGGTTATGAAGCTGATAAAACGTTTCGAGACGATTCAATACTTGACTCTAATGCTAAAGACGGGAAATCCTTTCGAGTCAAGACTCAGCATTTGCTCAGGGATCACTGAAAGGGTTAAAGATTTCGGGATGTAGATGGGATTTTTCAAAAAAATCTTGCACAAAAAGCATGAAATGTAGGCTAAAGCTGATTTTTTTTGTTGAAGAAAACTAAAAATTGTTTATTATTGTGGTGGCGTACAGTTGCTCCACCCAGCTAGTGGGCCTGCTGCCTTTGCTGTCTACATCATTTTAAATAAATTCGAACGCAATTAGACGATTACATTAAACGAATTCACCGTCAGCGAGGATTATGAGTACATTACGATTATTTATTTGAGAGCATAGATACTACACAGAAGCTTGTCCAAGTTAGTATTTTGTATGTTACAGTCAACATCCGTTGTTTAGTAAGTCAAAGCGTTGCACTCGATTATTGAGCAAATCGAGAACGTACAGATTGTACTTGGCATCGAATTTTGCTCGAATTGGACAGTTAAATTGCCTGTTGGTTGTTCCAGGAATATTTGTGCCTAAAAATATGCACAGGAAAAGATTGAAAAGATATTTCATGTACTAACTCTTATTCAGAATGACTGTCATTAAAACATAAGAGTGTCTCTCGCAAGTAAAATTTGTAATAGTATAGAGAAACGCTTTGCGACTGTATATTGATGCTAATTACAACAGACAAAAATTTTCATGTACCAAGAAAAGAAAAGTAGTGCGAGCGAAAAAAAGTAAACGAAGCAGACATAAGAAAAACCAACACTTCAGTAGAATAGAAAAACATTAATAAACAGGATATGTTTGAACGATTTCTACTGACGATTAAAAAATATAATGATCCGTGGTCTAGTGTTCGATGATTCAGTCGCCAATTCTAAAACTACAATGATTTAGCACACTTATGCATTAAGAAATACACGCGCTTTCTGTAAATTAAATCTAATTTAAATATAATGCAATTTCAATTTGGCGATAAGAAAAATAGATACATTGGGTGAATCTTTTTTTTGCATAAAAGACTCATCATGATTGAGGTTGCGCACAGCGTAACGTGTTTCAAAGAAAGGCCTTGTCTACACTAGAAAAATAATGCGGCATTAATCTCGAATTAAATGTATGTGCGTCTACACCTATAAGTTTAATGCATCAATCAGAACTGAGAAGTAGCCACTATAATGTTGTCAGAATGAACGATTCTAGCACGTGGTCACGAAAATCGTCGCTTCTGTCGTTCTATAGTTCATTAATCGCGTTCGAAAGATCTATCTATCGATGATAAAAGGCGACTTTATCGAGGCACATTCATTGTTCTAATTAGCGTATCAAGTTCTTTCTCGATTGGTGCATTAACTTTAATGCACTTTTGAAAAGTGCATTAAATCTGAATTAACTCTTCGACCAATCACGTGCCTTAATTCAGCATTAACTTTTCTAGTGTAGACAAGACCAAAGATCAACTATCAGAAAGAATATGACTGTGTTTATGTGGCATTATTGTTCTTTTTCGCATCTTTGAATTTTTCCAGGAGTTTAGCATAAATCGCTGCTGATAATCTTCGCTTTAATTTTTATAATACAAATTTTTAAACAATTAGATATTCATTGTTTTCTCATCGAAGAAACAATTTTACCCACAAGAGATGTATTCAAAGAAAAGAAGAACTGATGTATGATTTTTGTAAGATTACTCATCTGGGTTCATATCTAAAACTTTGAGTGACACCATAGCGCTGATAAACGAGAGATGAATAAGAAAAAATGACATTGCATTTCAAGTGAAATAGAAAATAAAGCTGCTTTACATTAGAAACAATTTTCTTAAATTTATGTATAAATTACAATTGAAAGATTGTTTGGTAAAAGTCCAACTACAGCTGTATCATAAACAACAAGATACAAACTTAAAGATAAAGACTCATTTTAAGACAATAGAGCACAAGGAATAACCTGTATACAAGATAGTCATTCCATGTATCGCTACCATGCTAAGCCTTCTTAGTGACTTATACAAAATTAGCGACATCTATATTATTTTTTATTAATACATCCAAAATCCTTTAGCACGTTTCTTAGTTAGCGTTTTTGAATTGAAAATAAATTAGAATCTTAATTCCTAGTGCGTGTGTATATACGAAGTGTAGCTGAGAAACAAATCTATGATACTATAAGCCAATCTATTACACCAGACCACAGATCATAAGACAATCTGTTATTTTCTGAATAAATCAGAAACAAAAGAATTAGCAAACTCCAATTTTCTATGTTGAAAAGAAGTGACTATCATGTAGCTGACTATGTGTCAAGGGGGAAACAGCTGATTTGTTTTTGATTTTAAATCAATTTTATATCAAGAAAATCAAAAAAATCAAGAAATCAAAAAAATCAGTGACTACATTGAAATGATAAAATTTAGTATCCCTTGTTGTTAGAAATATCAATCGAGAGAGGGACAGTTTAAATCCGATTTTCCTGATTTCTTTTATTTCTTTTATTTTTCTTGATTTTTCTGATTAATACCAATTGATTCAAATCAGAAAAATAAAAAATAAAATAAAAAGAAATCAGAAATCAGCTGTTTTCCCCTTGTCATTTATCAATTCAAAAATTTTAGTGATGAAAATCACCTTTCTACTTTTCCCTTTCAACATGTAACAAACAGTTGGTGATGTTGTGTTTATTTAGAAATATCTATTCGCATATAATCCAGTTCCTGTATTTGATTTGGAATTGTTTTACTTTCAGATATATATGAGTGTTTTTCAGTAAAAAAAGCCGCATGAAAACTATCGTTTTCCGATACGAATCGAGATATCGATGAACGGAAATGTCCTGAAGACCAGAAACTTAAAAGATTTTAGACTTCATTTTCTCGGGTTTTCTTTCTTTTATTTTGAAAAATTATCAAATTGAACCTGTGGATTGTCATCTAATAATATTCCTATTCTGGAAGCATAATTTTATTTTTTTTCGGTCAATCTTTTCATTTTCATATTATTTTTAAATAAAATTATATTGTTCAGTTTTAAATTTAATTTGGGTTCTAAATTTTCATAGTATGATAGTCAATCAATTAATTTTTAAATATCGATTTAATATAGACTATTTGCAACACAACACATGCATGAAAGAGATTAATTACAAGATGGATAACGTGGTGGAGCAATAAGAAGAGTCCCAAGTTTAACCCTTTCAATCCCGACATTTTCTTGCGTTCTGTAGAAACACGAAAACAGATAGTTCAATGTCTCTCTCTTGCGTTCTGCTATTTAAAACATATGTGTTTCTTGCGTTCAGTTATCTAAAAAATGTGTTCGACACATAGATTCATTCTTCATAGCCATGCGAAGTGATTTTCCTTTGAATATATCATANGATTCTCGCTGTTTAACAAGAAGAAAGAGCGCAAACTTTTTCTTTTTCGTTCCGTATGTCATCTCGTAGATGACATACGGGATTGAAAGGGTTAAGTATCTTGAGCGATAGCAAAATACTGCTACACCTTCAATTTTATCTGAATGACTAAACATAAATGTTGTCAGATAATGAACCGTAATAGAAAGTTAAGAATACATGACCGAGTGCAGAATCCTTCATGTAGAAAAAGTGACTTTTCGAAAATCAGGTCCGCGAGATTTGGTTTTCCGACAATGAAAGTTAGAGACCTGTGTTTCGAATGATCAAAAAGAGAACCGTCAGAATGAGAAATGGATTCATTTAACAACTATAATAGCTTACTGATCACGCATAGACTAGATAATTTTCAAATCTTTTCAAAACGTTTCTGTTTTATTAGCTTTAACATGTTCAGAAGAGCCCACATGTACTGCTTTCAACAGTTATATGAACAGTTCACTATCTTCTTTTGATTTTTCTCTTTGTTCTGTAGAACACAATCGGCTACTTTGTACTTTGAAATGGTTAGAAATTACTAAGTGTACTCTTGAAATTCACTAGCAAGTATGCGAACCCATTTTAATAACTTGGTGCATGTAGTTTAGTTTTTGCAGTTTATGTTTCTGAGAGCGAAAAGCGATCAATATACATGTCTTTAGTTAGAAGTATTGGAATAGACTCACCTGCGATCGTGCGCGCTTGTTTCGCTTCATTCAAAATTTGAATGACGCGGTGATTCATGCAATCCGGAATGTATAATTCTTTAGCAGAATCAAGCTCGATGCCGAAGGGTGTGAGTAATTCACCGAAATCCACTTCATTGCTTTGCAAACCAGCGACCGTAATGCCGTGTCTAGAGCCTAATGTAAACTTTTGTACGCGACTGTTGTACATATCTGACACATAAAATGTTCCAGATATCTCATCAACAGCAATATAGCTTGGAGTATTCAGATGTTCGCTATCTAAACCTGGGGTTCCAGTCCCAGCCACGAGCTTCAAACTATTTTCCGTTTTGTTCCACATAATTATGCTATGATTTGCACTTTCACAATAATAGAGAAGATCACGTACTCTGTCATAGGCCATTGCCTCTACATCTATTATTTCACTCAAAACGAAGCTGTCACCTTGCCAACCCAATACCGTGGTTCCATTGGGAAAACCAGATACTGCCGTTAACGGAAACGCTTGTATCCGATTGTTGTCTGTATCCGACACATATAATTGATCTTGTACAACTAGAAAAGTAAAACATAAACTTCTATTGATAGTTTCAGTCAAGAGGGGTAGAAAGCAACGGTTATTGAAACAAAGAGTGCAATTAAAATCATCGGTGACGATATTTCTGATCATAATTGCTAAGATTGTTCATTTCCCGGTTATTGATCTGAATAAAGGACTGATCTTTTCATGCTACCGTCTTTTCGAAAGAATGCTCACTTTTCAAGAGAAAGAGAAACATAGGAATAGCCAGATGTTACTGTCCGACTGGAACCAAGCGGTTCCGTTGAATTGCGGTAATTTCCTTTGATAGAAATTCTTGTACAGGTTTTTTTAAGACAAGTTCCTGCAACTTTTCATGGAAATCGGAACCAGCCAGACCATGTCCCTCGAAGGCTGTGAAAGAATTCGATTGCAGCTCAATAGTCAGAGCACAGCGTAGGCTACAGTAGCCATTGCCTTAAAACAAAGGGATCTACTTATTTCGACAACCGAAGTACAAAAACTCAGTAGTTATTTATTAGTGTCAGATGGAAAACAATATTCTTCGCTATTGATTGCCTTCAGTTCAAATGTGAAATTATGGAGTTTAGCTGTGCGAATAGAATCATCATCCATCGCCTACTTAGGCTGACTTTAAAACAAAAAAGAAAAGTGATTATCACCTGCTATGGCTAATGGAGCTGCTAGGACATTGGTTCCCGAGCCATATGAGCCTGTTCCCGCAACTATATAACCTTGATTCGAATTGACTGGCCAATAAAGGACTCGATTATTTTTAGAATCTACGATGTAAATATTGCCAATGGCATCAACGATAAGATCGGTAGCAAAATCGAGACCAAACAGTGATGATGAGCTTGAGCCATTCGTGAACCCAGCGACCGTCACACCTTGTGTTTTCCAGATCGCATTGGCAGAGCAGAGAGGAGTAATGGGCACTATGTACGAATGCAAATAATGATTCATCGAAAATAATGTGTGAGAGAACGAGAAAGAGACCTGGTGTTGATGATTGATCAATTGTAGAAACCGCTGGGCCTACAATCAGACAAGAGTATGTCACCATACAATATTGTGCTATTCAGGTTGGCTATTAAAATTTTCTATGTAATTTACTACAGAACCAAGACGAATCACGCAAAAGACAAATCATCGTCTTCTTCCATGAGACTAGATCTTTTAGTTCATCGTCACGTGAGTTCATTCCAATTTCGTTACTGCTATCTTTTAACTACCGGCGTGATGACAT
>OENT01000919.1:55570-68096 GCA_900239685.1 Rotaria macrura
GGAAGTGTGTTTCGCAGCATTTTTACTTTGATAGGACGCGTTTTGCTGCCTTGACTTTTCGAGATGATGCAAAACGCTTCTTTTTGAGATTTCGTTTTGAAGCTTCTACGAAGCGAAACGCTGTTGAACTGATTGTGATCGAGAAGGAACGCATTTTACTGAGTCACAATTAGGAGAAAACGCGAAGCGCCTCTCTTTGAAATGTATTTTGCATCGTTTACGCTTCCAATGATGAAAAACGAATCTCTTTTGTCGCAGCATCTCCCGCCAAATTTATCTTCATAAAGCATATGGATTAAGAAAACTCAGATATTTTCATGATTGTCGAAATGAAACCAACTGGTTTTACAAAAGATTTGCTGATCGGATTGTTTTTGGTCATAAAGATGGCGGTGAAAATCTTCCGTAGCCAAGGTCAAATCGAATTCTCCTAATACTTAGACAGATTAAGTCGTTTTCTAAAGCTAATTACAAGTTAGACTAGCGTTCAACATTAGAGTGTAACTAAAGTTATCTCTTGTTAGAAAACTTATTTCACTAACTTTTCATTTAAATGAAGCGCATTTTGTGTCATTGAATACAGTAATGTATTAAATGTTAAAAAATTTGAAAAGACTTAGTGACAACTGAAGTAAAAGTAATGTGTATGGCAGCTTGGCGTTACTGTGAGAGAAAAGCATTTTCGGGCAACATATAATTTGTAATAATAATTATTGTGAATTTATGTGAACTGCCTTATAGTGACAGATTATATACTCTCAGAAATATGACTAAAACATGAACTTCATTCGTATTTTACCGATGCAGCTAATTATGGCTTGCTCATGAAAGAGATTAGAATTACCGAAAAAAAATTTCTTTTAATTATGAATATGCTTGGTCTTACACATCATGGATTTGCCGTTACAAAAGATTATTAAATCCAGGAAAAATTGTGAAAAAATTCAAAATTCAAAATAGGAATTCTTTAGAATTTAGACATATGAAATTTAATTCTTTCAAATTTCAAATCCATTTTATATCGCATTAAATTCATTTTCGTCGGATATTTTCGCTAAAAAAAATAATTTTGCTGATGTTACTCTTTAAAGTTAAATTTAAAATAAAGTAACAGAAAATCGCACTCATACTTGGATAGAGGGAGAAAAATAAATATGATTCTTCATCACTCATTCAGATGCGAAACCGAAACTTATTCTAATAAGTTTACATGGCACGTCTAAATAAGAGTAGAATAGACACATATACTATACGACTATTTCAGTCGAATGGTAAGTGTGCATATCTTCTAATCTGGTGTTCTCGTGTTCGAATCCACCTCTTCAAACTATCAAAATAAATGCAGGTTGGCTCCAAAATGATATGATTTAATTGCAAATGGGTGCATGGATAGCATCTATTAGTTGAGTTCTACGAACTCCATCATGATTTTTATTTTTTTTCGCCTTCAAATTATGAAATACCATAGTTTGAGAAAGACTGCTAAATGCCTCAAAGAAAGACTCGTTCCGCAACATGTATTTTAGCAGATGTGAAACACATTAAACCGGCCAGCATTAGCGCGTTTTCGCAGCAATGGAGGAACTCGTTTTTTTCGTAGAAACTTACGCCATGGGGAAGAGCTTTTGAGCTATTTGGAGTCAACCATCATCCTGTGACACGGTATACTAGCGGGAACCAGCCTTTACAAGTTTATCTTACAATAAAGTCCAAATATTTGATTGTACTTCAACATTTTAGTATCCGTAAGGGCAATCAAGTGTTTGGACTTTATTTTCAGATAGAATTAAATGGTCAGGACTCACACTAATATATAGTAGCACCGTTCGATGATCGTAGACTTGAAATAGCTAAAGAGCTCTGTGTGTTACGTATGACATAGTCCAAGAATAAGCGAAAGTATGAAAGTCTTGCTTCCCCTCTTCTTCTCTTTCGTAGTCGTCCATCTATAATATAGTTGGGATAAGCCACGACCGACATGCTCTTTATACCGGCCACTCGACCCATTTTTATTTTGTTAATGCTAACATAAAGAGTGCATATTGACTTTTAACCAGTTTAATAAAAATTTCTTTCTTTCAACTTACTTCAGTGACATTTTTATCGATTTTGTACTATAGTTCAAATATTTATTTAACAGACTTGACAATCATAATCTGACTAAAGCATATCAACGAAAATTTTGAGAACATCGTTGAAATAAACGACTTACATCATTTCTAGATAGTGACTATTTTAGCCGTTTGATCAGCAATACCAATTCGTCTTTATCTGAATCTCGTCTACCCTGCGTAAGATTCTTCTAACAGTTCGGAAACTTGACTAAAGTGGCCATCACCACTACGCAAACCCGTCTTGTCCGAAAAAATCAAGTGATTTTGAAAAAAAAACGAATGGTCACAGTGAATATGTCATAGAAGGAACCGGTCTAATTTTTTGACGACCGGGTGCCGGTCAACAGGTAAAATACGACACGAATCATAAAATTTCTTGATCTTCTTTTTTAGTGCCAAAGCAAACGTATTTCAGAAAAAAGTGACTTTTTATAAAGTTTGACCCATGGAAATTGGGACAGACGAATACGAATCTTCAATTATAGTCTTTCAAAATTTCATACTGAAATTTTTTACTTTTCAAGTCTATTGTAGAAGAGCAGAACGAAAAAATCAAGCACACAATTTGAAAAAAACAGATTCCAGATTTGTTTTCCTCGACCTCGATTACGTTTGCTCAAATTTCATGGAATCCTATTTTTTCCTCCAAAACTATTCTTTTAGCAGAACAAGACTAAATTTATCAATTTTAAGATTAAGTTACCCTCCATGGTGGATGCCGTAAAAGAAACCGTTATCAAACGATAGACGGAATTCAGACTGGTATAACGGCAGACCGGTTTCAAACTGGTATAGGGGCAGGTCTTAAGCCTTGACTGGCTGGTTCCCAGTACCGGTTCCATCTATGGAATGTGTTATGCCATGATTAAAGCAAGAGAATATCACTCACTTGTAGATAAGTTCGAAACATTTGTTGCTAGTTGATAATCATGATTACCTATAATGGAGATTCCTACACAAATTTCCAAGTTCTAAGAAAACAATTACGGTGTAAGAAATGTTGTAGGACTATTGGTACCAGAATCACTGCCATACCACCAAAGACGACAACTATGCCTGCCACAATGATCTTTCTGATATGGAAATGACGTCCCACCCACCCAAAATCAAAATAGACATGTTGATTCTGTTCCACCGGGTGTACAATGACCCTCTAGTAACACAACATGTCCATAAAAATTAGCAAGCATGACAAAGGATACATACCAACGGTTGTGTAGTTACTCTGACTGTGACGTTGTTGACTGGTAATGATTGAATAGGAGGTGTACATCTAAAAATATTTACTGCTCTACAAGTATATCGAATAATTAAATGAATAACTCACGATCCAACAATAGGGACGTTAGATTGCGATCTTCTGAGATTGAAATTTATGAAACCTTCGTATCCAGCCACGATCAACTGGCACAAGATACGGATACCAATGACCAGACCGCCAACTAGGCTGATTATCATTGCCACCACGTACAAAATATCTGGTCGTTTGGTGTAGAAGTAGGTGCATACTGGAGGAGCACAACTTCGAAAGTAGGCTTCGTAGTTTTGTTTTCTGGACCAATCTTCAATGAAGAGCTCGTTGATGATTGCACCCACTGATGTGTTCGACGGAAAACGACTCTGTGTCGAGATTATGTTTACCAATGGACCTGTTGTCATATTGTCAAAGAGTGCATTCTGTAGTAAGTGGACACATGTCTCATTGAAGAAACATTCGAGAGTTGACTGAAGGAGTACAGGCAAGGGTAAGCATCCTATGAACAAACCGGGAAAAGACATATTCGTGAGTGTCATCGGTTCTAAACAGTATGCGGATGCAGCACACGAACAGTTGTTATACTGAATCGGTTTCGTGAAAACGGTCGACTTTGATATGGAACTATGAACCATGAAACGCCAGTTGCTCCAGTATCTTGTCATGAGCGCATTGCCATGTATGATCTCCTGCAGATATTCGAGTGCCTGCCGAAATGATACGTCTAATTCGACATAAAACTGGTTGACAATAGAATTGACCCGGTACAGAAATTGTTCGACAGTAAGGGCTTGAGCAGTGATTAATTCGGTTCGATGAAAGACGTCAATAGAGACATTCAGAGACTGATTGGCCAACGTACACAAACTAGAAAGCAGAGAGAGCTGGGCGGCGAGAAACTGCTGCTTGAGAATTGTTGAATCAGTAACCACAGCCATATTCTTATTGAATAAATTTCTGACGTAGTCTTCCGAGATTAACTGTCGCGAGCAGGCTGGATGATAACCAGACACCTGAAATAACCAAATGTAATCTTTAGATGCTGATTTGGACATAGAAGAGCGATGAAACGTCATTTTCTAGTTCTATCATATGTTACACAGAACGATCAAATTTGTTAGTTTGTTGAATATTAATTAACCTTGCGAAATAATTTTATTCTTCATACATATGAAACACGAAAGTTAAAATAATATACTGAATACTTAACATTTTGACTTCAACCATTCAGCTAATCAATAATTAAACTCAAGTGTTAAAATAATCAACTATTAAATGACTAGAAGCTCTCGGCTCACATGTAGATGTCAGGAAGAACTGGCACCATCGACTTGCCCGAGGATGATAATAGTAGAATTGTCAAATGTTTTCGTAGTTCAATCTTTTTTAAAGTTGAAGCAAAATATCTACCTTGTCAATTGTTAAGTTCAAATTTCGACTGCTTAGATTGCTGATTGATCGTGCAAAATAACGGTAATCTATTTCGTATAAGTGCAAAATATATACTGCCCTGGGATCAGTGTTTCTAATGATAAGGGTCCACCATGATAACAATATATTCAAGACCCTTGCGATATTTGTTTGTCACTCTGATTTACACTTTGTTCATGAAAACAAAATATCACACGTACTGCCTCTGAGGGTATTTTTACGCTTTGCTTTTCATTTATGCATAGTGCTAATATTGAATTGTTTATTGGCTTTTTTTGTTAGTGAATACTAGTGTATTCTTTTATTTTTATTTTTGTTTTGCGTGTTTTTTTCTAATTTATCTATAAGATAGCAGCTGAAATTTGATTTATTTATCTAATGTGATTAGATACTATTTTTATGCATTTCATTTGAACTTAGTTCAATAAAAACACGAAATAAGTATCTTTTTTTATTTAATACAAGTAAACATTGCCTTGGACGCTTAGTGACATTTTTTTTTAAAAAACAAAGTGTCATTTTACAATTTGATGAAGAAAATAAAATGTCTTCTGACTTTTTGATTCAGAGTCCAATTGGAAACACTGACTGAGATCCTATATTTGTATTTACGTGTGACTATGAATAGCTTGTCGTCAAGTGAATGATTTAAAGAGAAACAATTGCATCATTCATTTCAATACTGTTGATGCTATTAAGACAAGTGATTTAAAAGTGATCTATGATCTAGAAAGCAATAAGTTGCCTAATGAAAGATGTAATTTTGTCTTTGCAACATCTGAAATGAGAAAAATGAATAATCTTCAACTTGATTATTTTCAGAAAATACGACAGCCAATTGCAACGCTTGATACTGCCTAATTTTTCGTTGTTCAGCTCGACCAAGCCCCAACCAGAAGTAAACTTCGTTCACAAAGATCGTTTTCTAATGGAATTTAGACATCGCTTCAATGATTAACAACATTTTCAGGAGCAAATAACCAAGTTTACGATGAATTGGACTCGCCGAGGTTGGAGAAATTGAAATAAAAGTTGTTACCTCATTCCCTTTGCAATCCCTTGCAAATTTGAAATGTGAAACACGATGCAACTATGATTGCTAATTCTCTGAAAACTGGTCTGCTCAAGTAGATTAGAGTATACTTATTCCTTATTGCTTACTTTACAATATAAAACTTCAACAAGAATGGTGTGGGATGCGAGTGGTTGTGGATCTCTTCCTCACACACAATCCCATTTCCACTAACAATCATACTCACAGCCAGACCCACACCCTAATAATTGATATTCTTACTGTCTTGTAGACAATAGCTATGACATATATTTAGTTTCTCATAAGTTCTCGATTCTTTAAACAGAAAGATGTCACAAGATTGACAAAAAACGAACTATGTGCATATTACTCCTATCAGCAACAGTACACCCTAAAAGTACCGACTGGGAGTTTAACATGAACTACCGATTTGGAAGAAAATCCGAAACACCGACCTAAAATAGGCCGATGGGGATTTTACGAAAACGAAAATGAAAACCTACTTTCCCTTAATAGAAAAGACAAAAAGCAATGGCGACAGTATATCTAAGATAAGTGGTCAATATTTTGCTCATTCTATTCATCATGCGCCGTGAAAACAGATGAAAGCGTGACGAGAAGAAAAGAGCAAAAAGAGACGAGAAAAGGAGGATTAGTCTGCCATAGTATGTCAAATAGTCAAGTATGAGGCCTACTGTTTTGGAAGCAAAATCATATTGATACAGAAATTAGACAGCCAGTGCTTATCGATCTTGAACGTTGCAGTCTTGTGTGGAAATGATTTTATTGAACATATTAGAGTATAGACTGGAAGTGATGCGGTTTTACTCAAACTCCTTTGTTATGATAGAAGAACGAGTGGTGGTGAATTACAAAGTAGATAGTAATGAAAGTGTTGTCTTTATATTAATGTGACCTTCGTGACATATTGATGAGCATAGTGAATGTTAGCATATATTGCTTTTTCAGCTTTATCGTATAGACTAGATAGCGATAGAAATGTCACTGAATGTCGATGAAAATGGATGACAACGTGTTTTACTGATAACCATTCTTACTGAGTAAGCATAATGTTTATGATTCAGCGAAATACATGAGACAACATGGCGAGGCCCGGTGTTTAACTTTTTATGCGATGCCCTTTCGTCTATCGACTTAGAATCATTATTTAGAAATAGAAAAGATCATTTATGATTGGCGTTGACAGACTAAATTGAAATATATTTTCAATCATATAATCCTTTCTTTCAGAAAAGGGAACAAAGTAATACTTTCAGGAAAGTAGATATATGTAGGCGACGATTGCGATCTACACCATGGAAATCAATTTAGAATCGAACGTATCAAACGGAATATGCTACATAGATGTTGTTGACTCCAATGACAGGAATTTTCAGCCAGGGATGGGAATACATATCACTTCAACTAACGTTTCCACACATATGTTGTCTTCAAGAACGCGAAAAGTGTGATAAAATGCACTGCCCGGTACTCAATCATTCGAAGCATCATATTTCGTTCCTGTTTTCTGTATCATTTTCTTTATTTCTTATGTTGTTTCCTTTAATAAATTTCTTCTGTATGTCTGACGGCATGAAAGTGATATTGGCGAATATTAACAGTTCACTTCTTCAGCTGTTCCGCTACCTTACACCATAATAAAGAGAACATCGCTGTTGAGGCGTCATGAGAAAAATGAATTTTAATAATAAAGACTATACTCGTTCTTCATCGAATCGATTTTCTTCAAAATAGATAGAGACTAATTCTGAAAATCTTACGTGTGGAGTACCTGTTTTGAAAGAAAGTTAAGCGAACAGGAAATAATGAAACTTAGTACAATATGAAATAGGTAATAGTTAGTGCACATAATTATTTTACCTTGAGTGTGAGAAACGTCGAATATTCGGTCTTTATTTTTGCACATGGACACGATAAACTAGACGAATAATTTTGATATAGTTGGGAAATCGTGGTGGCCGAAGGTTGTTTCATCGTGACAAAATGATTGTGTTCGATGAACAGCATATATATAAACAGCGATATCAACGAGGTCGCCAATGAGATGATATACAAACGAGTCGAAAGACGTTCACGTCGTTGAACATGCGCATGGGGCGAATCTGTGTCAAATAGATTTAATGTCAACATAAAATGCCATAGCCGATCGACCATTAGCTGCTTGACATTGGCAATATTTCTTACTTGGAGAACAGAAACTGAAAGTATTAAAAGTCAAGAGTTGTAATTTTAAAACAAACACCTCGGGCTAGTTATTTTTACAAATTGCGAAAAATCAACTTACCCGACGATGGTGCCACATGGCGTTGTCGACACTTGACACAGACTTTGACCAGTAAAGGACAGACAACGCGGAAAAACGCTGACAATCCACCAAAAAGAGCCGCGATCATTGCAACTATGTAAAGGCAATCGAATCGTCGAAAATTTGTATAGGTACATGTAGTGGGCCGACAAGCATTGAAGTAACCCTCATAGCTGATGGTGTTCTTCCAATCTTCCACCATGAGCTCATCAATAATATTGCCAATTGGCGTAGAACGAGAGAAGCGGCTCGGTGTGCTAGAATTAAGTGGTGCAATGTGAAATTCTACCGGATACGTTGCAAAATAAGATAGAACGATTGAAATACAGGTCACATTGAACCAACATTCTAGTGTTGAGAGTCGCACTCCATCAAGCGGATAGCATGCAGTCCGCATGCCCGTAATCTCGAACAGCAGTTCAATTAACCCTAGCTCATTGTTGACACTAAAAATACCTAAATGTTTTTCGCATGGACTGAGTACACACGAACACCAAATCGACGTGTTGTCATAAGAAGATTGTATGCTATGATATGGATTAATTTCAACCAGATGACCGCTATCGTTGAAAATGGAAAGACCCTGATAATTTAAAGGTTTGCTGGTGTATAGCTGGTTGCCATAAGTTATCGCCATAGCCATACTGACCAGTTTTTTGAATGAATACGACGTATCGTCTGTGAAATGTGTGATTAGACCCTGTGCTATCTCAAGAATTAGTTCGCGTGATAAAGTCTTAGTAGTGACAAGTTCAGTGACATTGAATGCGTTTAGTGATAATGTTAGCGTGCTAGAGGCTAGTTGGCAAAATTGATTTATTGTCCGAAATATTAATGAACCAGAATAACGAATGTCGCGAATAGAGTATATTTGGTTTTTAGCCCTTGGTTGATATTCCAAACGAGCAAACCATTCATCTGAAATGAAGTCGCTCGAACATATTTGATGATAAGACGGTGAAAGAATAAGAAATTTTGATCTTGGAATGGTGATGTATGAGCATGGGCACGCGAGTGTGTGACCTTGAGTGCCAACAAGATGCTCAAACTGCGTGATCGATGGTAGCGACACATGAATTGTTTGCATTCGTTGCTCCAGGCCAGTAAACAGTATAATCGTTAGTGTAGAAATCAGCAGACATGCGACGTAGAGGCGTGTACTGACGATTTCCACCCAGGCATCACCGATACCACGTTGTTGTCGCTTGAAAAGATTGAAATTGAGCAAGGCATCTCGTCCTTTGATCAAACAAAGTCGAGTACGTTCGATAAAAGACTGGTGAGATTCTAAACGACATGAATTTTGTACTATACATGTTTCTTTTTTATTAATCACTAAGATAATGCTAGAATGAGATACAGCGTTCGATGATTGGTATGTGACGCGTCGATATACTTCCTGCACATACAATAACCAATTTCATTCAATTGTAACACAAAATCTACAAGCTGTGTTGTTTTCTTCCACCCAGTGCAATTCTTTAACGTAATTCTCTGCTTTTTTCATGGAAAGTAAATTTTACAGTAACTGTATACAACGAAATATCGATCTATTAAATGCAGCTTCCTATTCGTAAATGAGAACGTGGTAGGGGGGGGGGGAGGCATTTAGAAATTGTCGGTCAGCATAAATGATTCATTGAATCTCTAACAGCTGATATTTCGTAGATAGTTTTACTTAGGGATGGTAAATTTACTTGACTTTGTGATCAACTAAATAAATTAAAGTAAATATTTTGTTTTCTTATTTACTAGTAAAGTAAAGGTAAATTATCACTCCTAATATTACTGCAGTTAGAATAAAAGTCACAGAGCGTAAAAACTGTGTTATACATATTTAAATACGAAGACATACAACGATAAGATTATTTCTTCTCAGAAAATATTTGATTTTTTTCTTCTAAAAAACATGTTGTAAATTAGTGAATGCCGCCATGACTTCTTCAAGCATTTCTCTATCTATTATTCTTTTCAATGGACCGTAGTGTAGATCTTCTTTTCGTCCTTAATGAGAATTATTTCCCAGAAGAGAGATTACATGCGACTGGTTCCCGTTTGACTAGATACTAAATAGTTTATAATCTGCAAATTGATCACGGTAAACTTAATCAGGATTTACGGTTAGAAAATAAATCGGATGAATTACACAGCTAGTATCTATGTGATTTTCGAAAACCTACGTGTATGGTGGTTTCCGAGTGGCAAGAACCCTCTTTATCCTAACTGAATGCTGACACTATATATGTTCCCGTACCTGCTGCAGTCTTACTGAGAACCAAGAAAATGAAAAAAGTCGTTTTATTGTTCTCTGACCAGACAATATTTATGGTAGCGAACAGTATTTCTTTTATCCTTATTTCCAGAAGTGAATGACAGAGAGAAAGTATATGTATTTTCATAAAAGCTCCCTTCCATTTATATTCTAAAGAAATTTACTGGGTAGTTTCAACCAACGAGTAGTAATAAAACACGATTCCGTTCTCAAATATTCATTCTCCAGAATTATAAACAACAGAAATAAACACGATTTTCTAGAAGCCGAGTGACAAATTGTCACATTTTCTTCTATCGATAGTTTTCGTACAGAACAGAGGTCGCTCACCTGATGAGACAGATATAATACAGCGATCTTGTCGCCTAATTCGAATATACTCTCGGATTAGATGACATCCCTCGGCGAATTTCGGGCAGATGAAGCGAAGTGACACCGTAAGTCCCCCGAAGAGGCTAACGAGTGTTGTAATAATGTACATAATATTGAGCCGTTTCGTATACGAATACGAGCACATCAATGGGCGACAAGAGGCAAAATATTTTTGATATTTGACTTGCGTTGACCATTCATTAATCATGAGCTTATCAACTAATTGACCGATGAGCGGTGAATATAATGTGACATTTGAGATACTTGTATTGAGAACCTTAAACGAAGAGTTAGTATTCAATAGGTAAGAAGTAAAATTGTTGAAACAAGTTTGGTCGCTGTAACAGTCAAGTGTCGACAGGAGCAAAGAGCTAAGCGGTACACATCCTGCTTTAAACCCTAGCACCTCTGCCAACGGCAATGAAGGCGGGAAAACTTGACCTCTTCGTTTTAATCCATAGGAGATGTTTCCATAAACATATTGAGAACCTTCACAATCGTAATTTTGTGAACAATAGCATGCTGTCAGAAATGGTTTATCATTCAAATTTCTAAAATAATAAATAGTACTATACATTACGACTTGATTAGCAGAGTTGATCGTAGGCACAGCGTTGGTTTCTAATGCAGACATAAGATCATTTCTATCTAATAGTACATTCAGAAAAGTACGTTGCAGTCTTTGAGTGCTTTCAAGTTTCGCGGTGAATTCATTGATAAATGCTTCTGCTTGGATCTGCAGTTGCTCAGCGCTTAATAGGGTACCGTGCTCAGTGATAAACGTTGTTGAAGTGAACGTTCCATTTAATGCATCATAGATCGCTCGTTTTGAGTACTCACATAGCGAACGTAAAAGCTGAAATTGAGCATGACCCATGGTTCGAATATCAGCCGGAAAGTACAAGCTAGGATCGTCCCGATAGAGATAGGCCAACCATCGATCTGTCACAAAGTCGCTCGAACAAATCTGATGAAAGACAGGTGTCAGAGTTAAAAACGACGAATAGGAAACGGTAATTTGAGAACAGGGACACGAAAGAGTTGCAGGATAAATGATGAGCAGACGATCGCACTCGGTAATCGATGGATTGTAGACTTGCTCAATGAAGTTAAGTTTTAAATAGGACGTGTAGATGGCGATCGATAGGAGACATATTGTCATTGAGGTAATGTAAATCAAAGTGACCGAGCGTTCACGTTGAATAATTGTCTCATCTGTTGAATAAGTCGGGAACAAATTGATTTTAGTGAAATGACGCCAAACAGTTGAAAAGATCATTTGTGATTTATTTTCAACTATCAAAATCTGTAAACTGCAAAGATAAACGCGATTATTGGGGGACTAACTATTGAAATGAATAAGTGCAGTAATGGGATGAAGACGTCATGCGCAATACTCATCTGATGCCAATGTGGCAAAAGCATTTCCTAGTTCATGTAATTTCGTACATTGATTCATCAAAGCTAGTTGAAAATGCGTTTTGGAATACGATTCATGTTACATTCTTATTATTAAAAAACGCATCACTCACACATATCCAGGGTATCGGCGAAGCTGGAGAAGTGCTGGTAGAAGCTGGATATCCCATCCAAAATTATAGACACACAAAACATGTCACTCACACGACCAAGTAAACCGACTACCAACACCTGCTAGTGCGATACACTGTAAAAAAATAAGAGCTTTACCGAACCACGGAAAAAGGTTCGGTAGATGACAAAA